>NW_004624783.1:7572034-7645048 GCF_000247695.1 Heterocephalus glaber
CCGGAACCACTGAGCTAAATCCCCGGCCCAATTCTGCTTTCTTGAATGCATTCTAGCACTCTTTAGTGTTTTAGGGTTTACCATTTGGTCCCTCACACTTTTTTAAATAAAGCATACAGTAGAAGAATTGTCAGCTGTTTCTTTTCTCTTTTTTGAGGTTAAGAGTAGGAAACTTACTTGAGGGAGAGACAACTCCTGAGAGGCAAGAGGAGATCTGGAAAGTGGGTTGCCACAGACTCTACTTACTTTACAGAGCAAGGTTTATAGAGTAAAATCACAAGGTGGGTACAAAATTATGATCAACCGATAAGATTACAAGTATAGTCACTTAGGTAATACTGTTCCAATGGGAAACAAGTTATGTAGCAACAATACATGGATGACATCATTAACCTTGATTGATAATTTATAGTCTTAGTCTTGTCTTTAGTCTTAGTCTCAGTGGGTGGGAGAGGATGGCCCACCCCTAATCACATAATGGTTTATTTATAAGGGAAATCCCAAAAGGAAGGTACCAACAATCTCAAACTTCCCTTTATCCCCTAGGGAAGCATGCAAATCTGACCATTGTGACTTTAATCTTCTTCAGATGCACCTCCAGTCACAGTTTTTTTTTTTCTTGGTACCAGGGATTGAACTCCCGTCCTTGCACTTGCGAGGCAGGTGAGGAACCACTGAGCTAAATCCCCGGCCCTCTCCAGTCACAGTTTTGAAGTGTTCTCATCCTCTGCACTGACTCCCTTGAGGGCCCAGTCCTGTCTCACTGCCTACAATCTTAGCTGTCTATAATACATGGAGGCAGAAAGGGGCCTAGATGAAGCCACTTTCCAGCCACTTCTCCAAGGATCACGGCCTGTGAGTGAAGCCAGGTAAACACCACCGAGTGGCCCTAGTTGACCGGATGGGAGCTCAGGTGACTTGCCTTGACTAATTTCCCGACCTGTGAAATTGTGAGAAATAATTAAATGCGTTGGGGTAGCCTGAACTCAGAGTGAGAGTGAGAAGACTCTGTTTCAAAAAACACACAAATATCCACATGGAAAGGCAGTGTTTCTCCTGTCCTTTTGTTTTCACTGGTACACATATAACATGACAGTCTTCTGTGGATCAATGTTTTAGAAACTACAAATATAGATTTGTATTAAATAATGAAATGGTTTTGGTCTAAGCCACTAAGTGTGGGGTGTTTTGTTACACGGCAGTGGACACAGATACTCCATGAGCCTGGATCAGTCTCCTCCCTAGAACATTTCCCTAGCACAGGCCTGGAGAATCAGCTAAACAGCTGATTTTCTGCCTACTCTGGCTCCTCAGATAAATTGCCCCAGGGCAGGGATTTTCCTTTGCCATTCCTGCTGTGTGCTCACTCATGGCTGACAAAGGTATCCAGGACAAAAGGTGCTTTTCTAGTCAGGAGATAAAACACTTTTGAGCACCTGCGGGCTCAGCCCCACTTTGTGAGCAAGGTAAGACGAGGGTCTATTCCCTCCTCAGTAGTGGCAGGTGAGGGCCGTGGGAAATCTCTTTCCTCCCATCTAAGGTACAGTGCGTAGAGTGGACAGCGGGAGAGGGCACGGTCCCCACCTCTCTCCCCGGAGGCGGGAGGTCTGCGCCGACCGGTGGGAGGCGCTGCAGGGCCCAAGCCAGTGTCTGGAAATCAGAAAGTCCCGCACAGGCTGCCAGGGCAACTCCTGCCTCTGAGCTTCCTTCCTCTTCTGGTTTTCCTCAGCATGGGCCAGAAGAGCCTGGGAAGTCCATATGGCGGGGAAGGGACGGGGGTCCTTTCCAGTTCCACTCTTGCAGGATACCCACCCGATCTACCAACGCCGATTCGGGGATGGGAAAGCGGCTGAGTCCGAGTGTCGGCGCAGCGGGGTCGGACCCAGCTCGATGACAAGGGCGGAGCCCAGCCTCCTCCCGGATCCCCCGCCCCCTGCAAGGGCCCCGCCCCGGCGGCCCCGCCCCCCGCTGAGACCCGAGTGGCGCGCTCGGTGCCCAGCCCGGGCTAGGGAGCCTCCGGGAGGAGAGGCTCCCGCCGGCCTGAGCCGCGGCCTCCGCATGGAGGGGCCGCTAGCTTCGTCCCCGGAGTCGGGGCCGCTCCCGCTGCCTTTGCAGGGAGGCGGAGCCGCCGCTGTTCTGGAGCCCGGAGCCCGGCAACACCCGGGACACGAGACGGCGGCGCAGCGGTACAGCGCCCGCCTGCTGCAGGCCGGCTACGAGCCGGAGAGGTGACGCCCAGGGCAGAGCGCGCGGGGCGCATCCGGGGCGGGCGGCCTAGTAGGGCGCAGCGGCTCCAGGAGCCCCGGGGGCGCTTCGGGGGAGGGGCGGGGCAGGTCCGCGCACCCTTCCCCTGCACCGCCCCCACCCCTCACTTCCCGAGGCTGAGTTCCGCAGCCACGCCCCCGCTCTGGCTGGGGGATGCAGGCGTGCACTGTGCAAAGAAGGGGTTCGGGGCTGCGTGTTGCTCGAGGGAGCAGGTTCTTAAAACGCTCCTTGAAATCTTAGTGCTGGATCGGACTTGGACTACGCACCCGACGACACCTGGCCCAGGTCGCTTCAACTCCTGGGTTTCAAACAGTGCTTGATAGAGTCTCTGTCCAACTTTGCTTCCTCCTGAGCTGTTTCCACCTGCAACTGTCTTCATAGTCTTACTGGGAGGTGTGGGTGTCCCGACCAGCGCCTTCCTAGAGTAGTCAGGTGAAGACACTGACCCTCCTTACCATGCACCCTGTGAAGCCGCAGCTGCAGCTCCCCTCCTAAGACTCAAGCTCCCTTGCTGGGTTATGGGAGGGGGTGAGGGTCCCTGCAGGAAGAGTAGGGGTAGTGAGCCGAGCCCCCAGGGAACTGGCTGAAAAGGAGACAGCAGGCTAATCTCTGCATTGTATCACAGTTTGAAATGCAATCCGAGTGTCCTACCGGTCCAGAGGATTTGGACTTTTCTCTCTCCTCCATCTGCTTGTGCTCAGCAGCTTGGGGAAGTGGCCTGGCAGCTGGGTTGGTTTGGGGTGAAAAGAGGGTGGTCTGGGGGAATTAGCTGGGTAGCTCTGCCCAGGGCCCAACTGCTTATGTAGGAACTTTTAACAGTTTAGGGGCTAGGAAGCCCGCCCCCTCCTTCACATACAGGCTGCCTCTCTAGGACTGACTCCAGATTAGGCAACCCCTGTCTTTCTGTCCTTCCTTTCTCCTATGCTAGAAATCCAGCTGCTGGTGTTCAGGGCTCAGTGACAGGGAGGAGCCACAGTAGGGGAGAGAGCAGGCTGGGGTACTTGGGTGCTTTATGGACACTGTGCCTTGCTTAGAGCAGGTATTGCAAAAAGCACTGTTTCAGAGTTCAGGCCAAGACACTCAGGAGCATCCCTTCTCCAGATTATACTGCTGCAGCAAGGGGCCAGAAGGCTCAGAAGAGCTGGTATAAAGCCTGAGCCCCAGCCAGGTGGTGTGATGAGTGAGATTCAAAACCTGCTGGCTAGACCTCAGTCTGCCTTCACCAACACAGAGCCATGGGATGAGGTGGGGTTCCATGAGAAGTTCTAGGTTTGAGTTCAGTGTAACTGCTCTCTGGCTCCAATTTGGGCCAGCTGTAACCCCTGTTACCTTTTGTCTCCTAAAAGTGTTCTGAAACCTTATTTCTTCAAACAGCCCCAGAGCAGGTAGACTTCGGGGGTCTCTGCCTGGACCTTAGTACCCCGGTGGGTCCTATTGCTCTGTTCTGCTGAGGAAGAGGCTCAGACCTGCCCCCTTCCCCTTGAAGCTGTTAGGTGGGGAGTCTCAGGGGACCAACAGTCTTTCCTTGGGCTGAGGAAGCTCAGTGGTTGCCTGGGTGTCTCTTCCCCATGGAGAAAGCAGCTGGGGAAGATCAGGAGGAGGGAGGAGGGGATGGGGTGGATTAAGTGTCTGGAAATGGACAGCCTAACCCAGGGCTGAGCCCGGCAGCTTAGAGTAATGAGGAGCCTGACACAGGTCAAAGCTGGGGTGGAGGCATGGGGCAGTGGAGTGTGTAATCACTGGGAAGGTGACCCTTCCCGCAAGCCGACCTCTTCCCCTGGGACCAGCATCTTAAATTGGGATAGATGTCACATTAAGGTCACCTGACAGGGCAGAACTCTGCTGCTTTCCCTGGTCCTAGCCCTGGAGGAACCCTGATACTCTAGTCATTCTTGACACATGTTGTAGGGGATAGTGACTGAGAGTGCTAAATAATCAGAGGTGCTTCCTAGGTATTGCTAGCAAGCTGGTCCCAGCTCTCACAGAGCTGGGAACCCTTACAGCCCCTGCCCTCCTTTCTGATGCCCATTGGCCTTGAGAGGCCCCTATCAGGAGCCTTCTTTTCAACTCCACTGGTGGGGAACGAAACTTGGGGGTCTGTGATGTCCCCATCCCTTCCCTTCCCAATAAGAGACAAGAGGACAGCTGTGAGTCTCCTCTAATGCTCTGAGCCCTGTGAGAAGCCTCCCCTTCCCTCTGTGCATGGATGGAACAGTCTGTTTTCCTGGCAGGGTCCCGGGGGCATCATTGGGAGGCTGGGCATCCCAGGAGCCTCATGGCTTGGAAGCCCACGCTCCCCTGGGCCTGGCTGCCTCTGCACTGCTGAGAGGTAAACAAACCCAGACTCACAGGGCCAGGAAGGGAGCTTGCTTGTGCCACAGTGGGCCCCCTTGCCAGGGAAAGGATTGTGTCCCTGCCCGCCTTATTCTCTCACCTCACCAGAAATGAGCTGTGGGAACCACAGGAAGGCAAAGGGAGGAGACTGTGGGGTCTGGTCAGGAGCAGCATTAGCAGTTCTGGTCACAGGAGAGGGAAGGCGCTGTCACCCTACCTTCCCTCACATGAGTCAATCTGCTACCTAATCCTACTGCCTCCAGGTAGAAATATGGGTCTTGCTGGCCCAAGGCCACCAAACTTATGCTCTGGGAAATTTTCAGAAGTTTTCTAACCTCTGATTTGTCTCATACTTACTTGTCTGAGCCAGGCTCATTAGCCTCCCTGGGCTTCCCTCCCAAATAAAAATGAACTTTCTGGGGCCAGTTCCTGGTTTCTACACTAGTTTCTGATCTGAGGAGGGTAGAACAGCCAGACTGAATTCTTGGACCCGTGATGAGAAGCTTTATCTCTCTCCACTTTTGAAACTGTATGTCCTACTAAGGGGAGACCATAATAATTAGCAATTAATGGATTGTGAGTAAATGTGATTACTTATAAAAAATGCTTTGCAGATTGCAGAGGGCTCTAAGGCCGCCCAAAGGTCAAGGAGTGTCATTATTAAAAATTCCTGGCCCCTAGGAATGATCTTGGGTCCGGATGAGCGGTCCAATTTCCACCTCCTGTGTGTTATGGAGCTGTAAGCCCATAGCAGTTTGTCAGGGTTCTTTCTGGGCTCTGATCAGGGTCCGAGGATTGGCATTAGGGGACAGCAGAATCACGTTAGAGGTACTCAACGGGGACTATGGCAGGCAGGGCCCAGGGGCCTGGAAGGGGGCGTGTCCGGCCTGGCTCTGTTCCCTCCTCTGCTGGCTGGTCCCACATCACCCTCCGTGGCAGCTGCCGGGAAGGGTCGCTGTGCTAATGCCAGCAGCCTGGGCAGGGCCGAGGTGGTGGCTGGGCGGGCCGGGCAGGGCCTTTGTGCGCGAGGGGAGGAGGCAGCGGTTCCCGAGGGCGGGGCAGGAGGAGAGGGCGGGGCAGGAGGAGAGGGCGGCTCCGGATTCCCACTGCTGCCGCAGCCCCCGCCCCTGGCCCGCGGCGGCGGCAGCGTGGCCGCGGCAGGCTTCAGCAGGAGCGGCGGGGTGGCCCGCTCGGGTGTTTATGTCGGGTCGCGGTGTCCCCCGGCAGCATGGCGGACTACCTGATCAGCGGCGGCACCGGCTACGTTCCCGAGGACGGGCTCACGGCGCAGCAGCTCTTCGCCAATGCCGACGGCCTCACCTACAAGTAAGCGCTCGACTCGGCCCCACCTGGGTGCGCGCATCCCTGCACCGGTCCCGGCCAGGCCCTGCACGTGCGCGGCTGCCAGCCGCTGACGCCCCTGGATCCCGGTCCAATAAGAGTGACTTGGAGCTGATGGGGGCTGGGCAAGGGAAGGAAGGAGGCCCGCGCGAGAGCAGATGGACGTGGCACAGCGACATCGAGGGCCACGTTGCCTGGACTTGTCTCTGGCCGGATCTGTGTATAGCCTGCCCCCTTCCTCCTCTCGGGGCATCCTGGCTCCCCGGATGGCCCTGGGGGTTGAAGGGGAAGGCAGGTGTGGGAGTTCTGGGAAGACTAACCAGACCTTCAGCTGTCCCCCTCCCATGCACGCTGGGAGAGCAGAAGAGGTCCTGGGGCCCAGATCCGGCAGCTGCTTAAGTGTTGTCCCCAGGAGAGGCCTTGTGGGGGCCTGGGATGACCCCCTTTCCCCACCATCCAGTCCAGGTTTCCTTCTACTCGTGCCCCTCCTGCACACAGGTTGGCACTGGTGCCCCTCAGCCCCCCAGTGTGAGTATTCTGTGACCACCCCCCATAAGCCCACCCAGAGTGGGATTTGGGAGAAGGATGGAGACCTACCCATCTGCCTCTGGCTCAGCAGTTTGCCTTTTTCTTTGGGCCCTGGGCCAGTTGTCCTGCCTGCTGCAGGCCTGGCACTAGTTGTACCTCCTGGCTGCAGGACTATGCCCCTGCCAAGAAGGAGCATTTGAACCCAGGACGGGGCAGAGTGGGATGCTGGCCAGCTAACAGCACTGGCCTGTCCTATGTCTCCTCCCTGGCTTATGAGCATTCCTGTTTGTCAGCCAGTTTCCCTGCACACCAGGATACCATGTCACTGCTGGGAGGGTCTGGTATTACTTGCCCTGGGTGAGGGGTGTGTATGAGACCCACAGAATGCCAAGAAGTGCATTTCTTCTCGGGCCTCTAAGTGAGCCACAGAGGCCTCCCTGCCATACAGAAGGGCTGCCAAGGGGTGAGGGCAGCTGAAATTCTTTGGTGATGGGTGAAGGAGTAGATCTTTGATATATTTTTCATTGGCATCTTCTACTGGAGCTCTTGGAAGTTTTTCTAGGCCTTGGGGCAAATTAACCACCCCAGTCTCATCTGCTCTGTGGCTTTTTCTTCCTGCACTGGAGGTGCCTGCTGTTTTGCTTAGCTGGGTTCAGAGTTTTCCTGGAGTGTGTGGCATTTGCTTTTGGGGTGTGTCTGTCAACCTGCTGTGATTTCAGGCAGATTGTGCCAGTGGGGGCCCTTGGGCTGTAGCACTGGACCCAGACCCACCCATGCAGCCCTGGACTCCACTTTTGGGCTTTGCTGCGACCATGGCCCACTCTAGTGTGGGCACCTGCCATGCTTTGGCCATCCCTAACCGTGATGCCTCCTTCCTTCCCTTTCTTGCCTGGACCATGTCTGTAGTTGCCCCTTGTCGGTTGCTGTGCTGTCAGAACTTGCCCTGCACTTGGGCCCCTAGGGTCCCTCCATGCTGCTTTGAACCTGTGTGACTCAGCAGCCTCTGCACTGGGGTGTGCAGCTTGTCCTGTGCTGGGTCATGGTCATGCCTTGTTGCACTACAAAATAGTTCTCTGTATTTTCTGGGTTCACTTATTGTCTGGCCCTATCAAGACTGAGGAGTGTTCAAGGGCAGGCATTTGTCTGTTCTGTGTGGCCATATGGGAACGGCTCTGTCACTTGACAAACCCTCAGCCCTGAGGGCAGTGGAGGTTTTGAGCTAACCACCTTGGTGGTGCCAGGTACATGGCCCTGCTGCCATCTTTGCCTCTAGTTCTCAGGACTGGAGTCAGCAAGACACCATTGAGGGGAATGAGGAGAGTTTGTCCAGCTTGTGCCTCTCCCCATCCCCATGCTCCTCCCCTGGCATGGCACCCCTGCCCACCAGGAGCACTCACTTTCTGTCTTCACAGCGACTTCCTGATCCTCCCAGGATTCATAGACTTCATAGCTGATGAGGTGGTAAGTACTTCTTCTTTTGACATCGGAGGGGCTGGGCATGGGACAAGGCTGACTCTCACTCAAGGGCAGGGTGTGAGAGAGACCTTTCTTGGAAATGTGGCAGGTATGACCTTTATTTTTGCCAGAGGAACTGACAGAAGGCAAAGTGTTATGCCTGACAGGGCAGAGGCAGCTGGGTGGGGTGAGGGGTACTGGGGGATTCTGAGTGGGGGCCTGGCCTGAAGGCAGAGGACACTGTGGCACTGATGAAGCCAGGAGGGGGTTAAGAAAGGCCCTGGGCTAGGAGGGCTTGGGTGTGACTGTCTTATATGGATCATAAGGATTGGATGTTGTCTCAAATGCTGAGCAAGGACAGGATGGAAGCTTATAAAGTTATGGGCACTTTGTTTGTTTTTGGTACCAGGGATGAAACTCAGGACTTTGCCTTTGCGAGGCAGGCAGCAGCACCACTGAGCTAAGTCCTTGGCCCTATGGCCACTTTGAATATGGTGGTCAGTGATTGGTCACTGACTCCTGCAATGGACATAACTGGCAAGAGGGTTAAAAGGAGTAGTATTTTGTACAAATACAAGGAAACATCATGCCTTGCTTTCCACAAGGTGCTCAGCAATGAACCAAATGGATGAACAATTAGTGTACTTATTATATACTAATTGTATACTGTTATAGTCTCATGAAAACCGAGGGGCTGTTGGGATGATAGAAATAAGTTTATGAAAAAGTTTAATGATTCTATGATGTAGTCATGCATATTAAAAAAATCATTTATTTTGTTTGGTTAGTTTTGGGTTTTTGAGACAATGTCTTGCTGTGTTGTTTAGGCTGGCCTTGAACTCACTATGGAACCTAGGCTGGCCTTGAACTCTCAGTGATACTCCTTCAGCTTCCTGACTGCTGGGATTACAGGCCTATGCCTCCATGCCTGACCAAAACAGTCTCTTATCTGTTGCTGTTATTATTACTGATTATTCTGGTCCTATTCTCATGAAAGGCCAAAAATCCTGAACATGCTCAGGTCATTTATGTGTTGGAGAAACTCCCATCATAGCCTATGTGTACCTAGAGCTGACCCAGACAGATTATTGAGGGGGAATTTTGGCTATTTTTATACGCGCGCGCGCGCGCACACACACACACACACACACACATATTTTGGTACCGGAGATCGAACTCGGGTCCTTGAGCTTGCAAGGCAGGCACCAGAACCACTGAGCTAAATCCCCAGCCCAATTTATATATTTCTCTTATGACAGCAATCAGGAAGTCTTCTCCGTGAAGCTGTTCGGTTTAACAGACTTTAGTGTAAACACCCTCCCTGGCTTTGTACCAGAGCCCGGACTGATTACCAGGAAGAGAGGGGTCCAAAAGACCCTGCCTGGTTACTGAGCATCTTGCTGTCCTGTGGTCTCTGTCAGGAAGGCTGGGGCCTTTCTCTGCTCTGATGGGAGAGGAGGTGGTGCTTTTTTCTAGACTGAGGAATCAGGGTTCTGGCCCAAGATCCGTGATTGACTTTAGGGGCCTCTGAATCTCAAAAATGACATACCAAAGTCTGTGTCTGCAGGGCTTAGGGGCTAGGATTGGCAGCTATTGACCTGAATTTCAGAGGGGTCTATGCCTTACCACCCTGAATGCGCCCAATCTTGTCTGAATCTCAGAGGTCTGATTTGGCCTTTCATAGACAGGTATCATTCATAGAAGATTCACAGGTTGAGTGTCCTTTATCTGGAACAGTCAGGACCAGAAGTGTTTAGGATTTCATATTATTTTCAGATTTTGGAATATTGGCATATACCTACATAAGATATCTTAGGGGTGGAACCCAAGTTGAAATCAGAAATTCACTTATATTTCATATAAACCTGATATGGCCTGAAGGTAATTTAAAACATTTTTTACAGTGTCTGTTTTGACTGCCCTATCACATGAAGTCTGGTGTAGCATTTTCCACTTGTGTCATATTGGTGCTCAGAAGGTTTAGGTCTTCGGAGCATTTTGCATTTTGGATCTTTAGCATAGGGACACTCACCTGTTTTTGCAATCCTGACTCCTCTCTAGAGCGCTAGCCCCTTAGTCACCCACTTTCCTGGATTGCTAATAGACACCTCTCTGTACCACCCCTGCCTTGGCCTTTGTCACCTAGAATCCCAGCACATGTTCCCAGTGATCACTTGGCCTGACTGTTTTCCTTTGTGGCTGAAGTTGTTTTGTCCGTGTGTCTCATGTTTGTTATCTTTCCATCCAAGTGAAGCATCAGCTCCAGGAGAGCTGCCTTGCTCATTGCCCTGTCCCCAGGGCCTGTGTGTAGCCAGAGCTGACCCAGACAGACAGTTAGGCTATTCTGTATGTCTTCCATATGCCCATAATCAGGAAGACTTCTTGGTCCAGGTGTTAAGTTTAATAAAGTTTACTGAGCACCTTGGCTTGTACCAGAATCAAGACTGGCTGCTAGGAAGAAAGATACCTAACAAAAAAGGTACCTATAAAAAAGGTACCCCTGCCTAGCCATTGAGGGTCTCCCTGTCCCTGGTGCAGGAGGATACAGCTAGGCACTAGTGGATGTTAGTCTGGTTGCTTATAAAACCCTTCAGTAGACTGTACTTCTGTCCTCAGGACCTGACGTCAGCCTTGACCCGGAAGATCACGCTGAAGACACCGCTGATCTCCTCTCCCATGGACACTGTGACAGAGGCCGACATGGCCATTGCAATGGCTGTGAGTCCTGTGCCTAAGCAGGGACCCCCAGGGCAGAGGGGTCTGAACAGGGTGGACTGTTCAGAAGGACAGGGCTGAGGAGGGTTGGCCCCTGGCTCTAACTGCACTTCCCTTCTGCCCCAGCTGATGGGAGGAATTGGTTTCATTCATCACAACTGTACCCCAGAGTTCCAGGCCAATGAAGTACGGAAGGTCAAGGCAAGTACCAGGCTTGACCCAGAAAGATTCCACCTAGTAAGCTGTGGCTTGCCAAATCTCTCACCTCCCTTGGTACTCTTCAGGCTGCTGCACTGCTGGCTGGTCATTGTGGGATCCTTGTCACTGTGGCTGCTTGTCCTCACAGTGGGGGCACAGGGCTGAGCCCTCATTTTCCTACTGGCCCCTCACTCCACTGAGAGTCCTGGCTTCCTTCCAGCCTTTTCCTTCCCCTTCTGTCCGCAGAAGTTTGAGCAGGGCTTCATCACAGACCCTGTGGTCCTGAGCCCCTCACACACTGTGGGCGATGTGCTGGAGGCCAAGATTCGGCACGGGTTCTCTGGCATCCCCATCACAGAGACGGGCACCATGGGCAGCAAGCTGGTGGGCATTGTCACCTCCCGAGACATTGACTTCCTTGCTGAGAAGGACCACACCACACTCCTCACTGAGGTGCCTGCAGGGGAGGGCAGGCGGGGCTGGGGTGCAGAGAGGGCCCCACATCCTGGGGCTCCAGGTTGGTGCTTGTGACTGGGGACCAGAGGGAGGCTGGCTCCTTCTCTCTCACCTGCCAACCTCCAGGCAAATGTTCCTGGCCCTATAGGTGATGACGCCCCGGATGGAGCTGGTGGTGGCTCCTGCAGGAGTGACGTTGAAAGAGGCAAACGAGATCTTGCAGCGCAGCAAGAAAGGTACTAGGGAGCAGGCAGAGCATTTAACCCTCAGCCTAACTCCTGGCATCCTCTGCTCCTCTGTTCCTTCATGGCCCTGCAAGTAGCCCCTCCCTGGACCTTGAGGAAGGTTTGAATAATCTCAGGGAGGCCAGAGCATGATTTCCAATGTCCTTCTTCTGGCTTAGGGAAACTTCTCTCTAATTCAGCATCCCCACTGTGCATTTCTCAAAACTGGTCCTCCGAAGTGCTTGCCATATAAAAAAGACCCATGTGTGGGTGTGGCAGCGCGTGCCTGTAATCCCAACACTCAAGGCTCAGGCCAGCCTGCACTATGTAGTGAGACCCTATCTCAAAAACAAAACCCAACAACAACAACAACAAACTTCTGTGGAAGACAAAGACTCAGAACAAAAACAAAATTTAAAAAAAAAGGGCTGGGGATATAGCTTAGTGCAAAGGCCCTGTGTTCCATCCCAAGCACTAAAAGGTTCTGTGGTCTTTTTTGTTTTGTTTTGTTTTTGTTTTTTTTTTGTTATGGGGGATCGAACTCGGGACCTTGGGCTTTCGAGGCAGGTGGTGGCACCATTGAGCTAAATCCCCGGCCCTCTGTGGTCTTAAAAGCTTGAGAAATGTTGCTTTCTATAGGCACACATTTTGCATAGAGTAGCACTTTGGTTTATTATCAGTCTGATTATTTAACAATTATTATTTATAATTAATAATTATTAGTAATACAGAATGACCAAAAATTGCATAGTTCTCATTAATTTTTAAACTAATTTAACAGGAAATATAAAATGACAATTTCGTCAAATTTATTCAGTACCAGACCTGACTAGCTGAAATGACACCTGCCCAAGAGTCAGGATGTAAACAAACGCACTGCTGCTGTCCAAGTGATGCTCAGGGTAAACTGTTAAGTGGTTAAAGGCCCTGAAAGTCCTGCAGTTAAATGTGAATATTGCAGCTTACCACGTCATTCTCACTAGATCCTTGTGGGCCGTCGCTTCCCCTGTCCACAGTAGAGATTCTTTGGGGTGTGTATAGAGCAGGCACACATTCCCCTTGCTGGACAGCCTCATATCTGTGCCCAGACAAGGGGTTTTTGACCATTTTGGTCTGTGGCCCAGCAGGTGAAAGGCTGTCAGTGCTCAGACACTGCCTCCCTCCCAGGCCAGGCCACAGGACAGGAAGAATCCTAGGAACCTGCTTGCTGCCAGGAGTTTGCTTCCTGCTCCTTAGGACAGAGTCCAGGTTCTTAGGAATACTTCCTGGGTGGTTGCTGTCACCTAGTGGCTGATTTGGGTATTTTTCAGTGGAGTTTCTGACCTGGGCTATTTTTATCCCACTCTCCAACACACATCACCCACTCCCCCCACTAACCTCCAAGCCTGCCTCTTCACCTCACCTCTGCCTTCCTGCTCAGGGAAGCTGCCGATTGTCAATGATCGTGACGAGCTGGTGGCCATCATTGCCCGCACAGACCTAAAGAAGAACCGAGACTACCCTCTGGCCTCCAAGGACTCCCATAAGCAGCTGCTGTGTGGGGCAGCCGTGGGCACCCGTGAGGATGACAAATACCGCCTGGACCTGCTCACCCAGGCGGGCGCCGATGTCATCGTGCTGGTAAGGAGACTAGTGGTTCCCCAGAGCTCATGTTCACCTCTAATTTAGCCCATGGCTCTCCCCTGTTGCTCTTTCTCTGGGCTTCTGTGTGCTCCCTGGTGTCAGAGTTCTGAGGGTCCTGCCACTCTCTCCATGGAGCCCAGAACACTCTGAGGACCTTCCTTGTGACTCTAATGGTGACAGCACATGTTCCCTGAGGGCCCCCTGCTTGCCAGGCACCAGGCTACGACCTTTATATATATTTGATTAATGTCACTTGGTTAGTGAGTTGGTGGGAACAGCATGTGTTAGTCAGCTTTCCAGTACTGTGACAAAATATCTGAACAACCAACTTAAAAGGAAGAAAGGTTGTTTTGCTTCACGGTTTCAGGGTTTTGGTCCATATCCATGGGCCCTGTTGCTTTGGGCCTTTGGCAGCACAGTGCATCATGGTGGGAAGTGTGGCGGAGGAGAATGTGTATCGCATGGTGCACTGGGAAACAGGAAGGAAAAAGAGGGGCTGGATCTTAATAGCCTCTTCCAGGGAATGCGTCTGGTGGCCTCACTTCCTCTACTGGGTCTCACCTCTTAAAAGCTCCACCTCCTCACAGTAGTACCATGGCCTGGCCTAAGCCTTCAACACATAGCTCCTTTGGGTGGGCACTTATGATCCAAACTATAAGATAGACACAGTGGTGCACCCCTGTAACCCCAGCTACTTGGGAAGCTGAGGCAAAAGGACTGCAAGTTTGAGGCCACCTTGTGTAACTTTGCCGAGACCTTGTGTCAGTCTGAAAAGAGAAAGACTAAAGATGTAGCTCAGTAGCAGAGCATTCTCCCAGCATGTGGTAGGCCCTGGGTTTAGTTCCTGACACTACAAAAGAAAGGGAAGGGAAGGGACCCAAACTGTAGCAGATCTCAGGGTATTTTCTCTCTCCAAGGGTAGGAAGGGGCTCTGCCTGCTCTGAGGCTGTACCTGAGTGTTTGTTTGGCCTTCTGGGGAAGCAGGCCTCTTTTGGCCCTCAGCTGAGTTGTCAAGTGACTTAGGGAAAAGAAGAAAAGAAAAAGCATTCCTGTGACATGTGATTTGGGGATCTACCCATTTGGGGTCTCCCTGCCCAGGGTGGAACCCCAGCTGTCCAGCCTGAGCTTCTATCCCCCTGTTTACAGGACTCCTCCCAGGGGAACTCAGTGTATCAGATCGCCATGGTGCACTATATCAAGCAGAAGTACCCCCACCTCCAGGTGATTGGGGGGAATGGTGAGTGCAGGCTGCCCCCATCCTGCTGCTCATGCCCCCTTTGGTTGCTGCGGGTGTGTGTGTGTATGTGTGTGTGTGCTAGACTGAGGTTCCAGGAATGTGCTGGGCAGTGCAGGGGATCCCATCCTCATTTTGTTCCTCTATTTTTCTCTCCCAAATTCCAGTAGTGACAGCAGCGCAGGCCAAGAACCTCATTGATGCTGGTGTGGACGGGCTGCGTGTGGGCATGGGCTGTGGCTCCATCTGCATCACTCAAGAAGGTGGGTGTTCAGGAGGAAGGGCGACTGCTGGTTGGAACATCCCCTGGCCCACCACTGGCCCTGGGGGCTCACTCTTGTTCCGTGCGTAGTGAGTGCTGGTCTTTCCTGGGATGTAGACTCAGGGTGATGCAGCCACAGGCTCTGTCGTGTCTGGCCCATGGACTTGGTGGGAGTCAGGGATAAGCAGATGAGGGCACTGAGTTTGGGTGTGCACCAGCCTGCTTGGTCTGCAGATTCTAGTCAGGGCAGTCCAGTCTGAGGCCTGAGGCTGGTATGACTACTTTTCCATGGTGGCTGTTGGAAGCCACTTGAAGGTTTGGATTGGATTTGTGACCAAGGCAGAGATGCTTAAGGCACGAAGATACCACGTCCCTAAATAGGTGGGGATCTTATGAACTCATATTACCATTGGTGATAATAGAGTAGCAGGGGGAGTTCCACTCAGGCACAAAGCTCTTTTGCAGGTGGATTCCTGTAACATGGAGGGCTAGAGGACACCCTGCTGTGTGTCCCCCGTGTGGTCGAGAGCGTTCTTCCTGAAGGCTGGTGTCTTGTAGGGTGGCTGTCTAGAGGACACTTAGTCAGTGGGGATGGATCTGGTTCCTTTGTGCAGGACATTTCTCTGAAACACCGAGTGATTCGTTTTGCATCCTTGTCCAGAACATCTCCCCCTTTTCGTCTTTAGGGCATCTGCCTTTTAAGTTTCTACCCTCACCTTAGCTGACCACCATGATGGTAAAATATGGCCCTCTCTCACCTAATATATATTAATTGAGCACCTGCTGTGTGCCAGGCACTGTGCTAAGCTTTGGGATATAAGTAGGGACAAAACTAATGGCCCCTTCTCTAGCTTAGCCTGTCTTGCACCTGTCCATAGCAAATTGCCGTTTCCTTAGGATTTCCACTTTAAACCTAAAGGACCTTGGACAAATAAAGAAACAAGTGAAAGTCCCTCCCCAAAGGAGGCCATGACCCTAGTTACAGCTTTTGCAGCTGAGAACTTCACAGGGGGGCTTGTCTGTCCAGAGCAGGTGATACTAGGAAGCACCAATTTGGGGGTGCTGTACTCTGGGTGAGCCGGCACTGATCCCCCACTGAAGCCCCTGTGGTGCTGTTTGGGGTGAGTGGCCTGAGTCTCTGGAGTGACACACACCCTGGTCTTGCTGGCAGCTGTCTTATGCCTCAGAAATGCCATTCTGTGTGTCCCTCTCCCAGAGTGCAGGTGGGCCATGGGGACAAGGCTGACTCCCCCTGAGCCTGCCCTGTGCTGCTGCTGAGTCATTTCTGTGCACCCCACCCTCCCCAGTGATGGCCTGTGGCCGGCCCCAGGGCACTGCTGTGTACAAGGTGGCTGAGTACGCCCGGCGCTTTGGTGTGCCGGTCATCGCTGATGGTGGCATCCAGACCGTGGGGCACGTGGTCAAAGCCCTGGCCCTCGGAGCCTCCACAGGTGAGGGGGGGTTCTGGGGATGGGCAGATATGGCTGGGAGCTGGGGGGGCAGCAGGATTGCTGTGGGGCAGGAGGCACTGACCCCTTGACCTCCACAGTGATGATGGGCTCCCTGCTGGCAGCCACCACAGAGGCCCCCGGAGAGTACTTCTTCTCGGATGGGGTGAGGCTCAAGAAGTACCGAGGCATGGGCTCACTGGATGCCATGGAGAAATGCAGCAGCAGCCAGAAACGATACTTCAGGTGCGTGACCTGGACCCAGCTCCACAGAGTCGCCTGTAGCCCTCGGGCCCATACATAGCCCTGATTTCCCCGGATGATACTCCTCTCCATATTAGAGTTCTGGAAGCTGAGGCACAAGCATAGGTAGCAGATGAGACACCAAGACCTGGGCCACCTGACTCAGAGACTGTGCTCGTCTCTGCTGTAGCCTGGCGAGTGGCTGCCGCAGGGACCCTTGTGGGTGACATCCTCTCTGCCTGTGCCCTGAGAGGTGGGGAGGGGTCCTCTGAGCCAAAGGCTGCTGGGCTTAGCCCCTCCACCCTTTCCCGAAGTGAGGGGGACAAGGTGAAGATCGCACAGGGCGTCTCAGGCTCCATCCAGGACAAAGGCTCCATTCAGAAGTTCGTGCCCTACCTCATAGCCGGGATCCAGCACGGCTGCCAGGACATCGGGGCCCGGAGCCTGTCCGTCCTGCGGTGAGTGCTGAGACTGGAGGGGGCAGCAGGTGGGAGCCCTTGGGAGCCTTCCCTCCCTCCTGCTTCCCTTCTGTGTCCCTTCTCTACCTGGGTGCCCTGACCTGCTCACCTGCCCATCTGCCAGGTCCATGATGTACTCAGGAGAGCTCAAGTTTGAGAAGAGGACCATGTCGGCCCAGATCGAGGGTGGTGTGCACAGCCTACACTCGTAAGTGGGCAGCCTTCTCACCCTGGCTGGCTGGTGCTGGGATGGGCAGGTGGGGCCAGGGTTTGGAGGCCGGGCCGATATTCCACAGGACCAGGGACCATCTGCACCAGAGTTGATGCTGCTGCAGGATGGACCCATTACCCTGTCCCACAGGGCCCAGCCACCCTGGAACCCTGTCCTGTAGCCCCAGGGAGCCAGCCTGCTCCCCTCAGGCATCTCTCTGAGCAGGGCATGAGAGGTGTGGCCCCTAGTCCCACCGGGGCTCCCTAGCCCTTGCTTGCTCAGGAAGCTTGGTGGCAGGTGGTGGTGGCTGGTGACGCTGGGCTCTTGCTGGTGGTGGTCCCAGGCAGGCAGAGAACGAGGGCACGAGGCCTCTGGTGGAGAGAAAGGCAGAGCAACAGATGCCAGGGCTGGCGCCGGGGTGACTGTGGGTGGGGGCAGAGCTAGTTGGCAGCAGTAGTTGCAGGCATGTGGCCCGCCCTGGTCGAGAGGACCCATCTCCCCAGGCATAGATGGGCATCTAACCTGTGTCTCTTTCTGCCCTACCCTCCCGTAGCTATACCTTTGTGCCGTGTAAGTAACTGCGCTGCCCGGGCCAAGCCTAGAGTAGAGCAGGGGCAGTCTGGGGTGGGCCTGGGCTGGGAGGATGGACATTGGGTTGGTGGGACATGGACCCTGGGACTGGGCCCTCCTGGCCCCTGTCCCCGGCACCATGGTGGAGCAGGCAGCTGTGGCCCCTCATCCAGCCAAAACACAAATCCCTGTTTTGAGATGATGAGAGGTTCCAGTGGCCACAAGGGGCCTGAGCCGCCATGTGTGTGGGGGTGGGGTGGAGACAAGGCAGCAGAAGCTCAGCGCCTGGTCACAGAGGTTCCTCCTCTGTGAGGATGGCCGTGCCTTCCTGGGCCATCTCTCCATCCCAGCACCAAGGACAGTCCACTTAGGTGTGACAGTGGCTAGAAGGAGCATGAGTGTCTTTGGACCTGGCCTGGTTCTTCAGGGAGGCCCTGGACTGTGGAGGCCAGAGACCCAGGGTCACCTCCTGCTTTCTCCCACCCCCAAATCTGGGGGTCCCTGGGTGAGGGGATTTTAGGAAGGGAACAGGGTCTACGTACCCACTCTCGGTCGCCTCTTGTCTCCACAGTTTCGAGAAGCGGCTGTACTGAGGACGGCGGTGGAGGCTGTGGTGGTGGAGGAGGCACTCCCCAGGAGCCCGCTTTGGGCACAGCCTCCCTCCATAACTGAGAGGTCCATGGATTTGCACTACGGGTTCCCCAGCTCCTTTGCAAGGAGAGAGGAGGGGAGGCCCTAAGGGGACTGTAGCCCCTTCTTGGGGACCCCTCACAAGTTAGGACTGCCCTGGGCCAAGCTGCCCTGGGAGCCCCCCAGGTTGTCCCTTCTTCAGCCCCCTGAGCCCAGCCAGCCCGGGCTCACAGGCCCTGTGCCTGCCTCAGGTCTCTCTCTTGCTGCAGCCTGCTCTGCCTGGCTCTCACCCCTGGGGCAGGTGGTCCCTCCTGGCTTCTCCTGTAGGGCACCTCCCTCCCTGCCACCCTCCCCTAGGAAATGGTGCTCTCCTGGCCTTGCCTCTGGCCCCTTCCTGGGCTGCTGCTCTCTCAGCCATGGGTACTCTGGGCTCCAGACCTAGGCCACGGGGGAGGTCTCTGCTCCCTTTTCCTGGCCTGAGGCTACCCTGGGCTCTGTTCCTCTGGCCACGCCCCCACCCCCAGACCTGAGGAAGCGGCTGCCCTGACTCGCCACTGTTCCCAGGTGTCCTAGTCCTGCCCTCTCCTCTCAGCTGCAGTTGAAGGCTTTAATTTTGCACACTTTGGGGTCACAGTTGTGTCACTGTACATTAAATAATCTGAATAAATCAAGCAGGTCTCGACGCCTCTACCATCCTGTCTCTGTCCCTTGCTCATGGGTGGCTGGTGCCGCTCCTGGTGGTGAACTAGAGCCCCATCAGAGCAAGGACGGTGAGGAGGGCATTACAGTACCTGAGGGCAGTATGGATGCAGGTGGGCATGTGGCAGGAGGTCTCCCAGGGCTGTGCCAGCTGGCCAGCAGGTCCTGCAGCCAGGTAGTGACCAAGAGGGGTCATTGTGGTTGTAGAAGACCAGCAGTGGGGGCCTCATGGGTGACTGCCAGAAAGCACCACTGCATCCTTGTAATGCCGAATGACACAGCCCAGGCACAGGGAGAAGGCAGCGTGGCGGTGGCCCTGACCACCTGGTCCAGGGCCTATGGTGTCATCAGCTGAGATATACCCATAAGTATCAGGCAATCAGTGAGCTCTCACTGTTCATATGTGGAATAGGTCCTGCCCTCCACCTCTGCCGTCTGCTCAGCAGACAGGCTGCCCCACAGGCTGCTGCATACCCCCTAGAACTGAGAGATCTTGGGTCATTCACATTGCCTCTAGTGTTGTGGCTGGGCAGTGGTTGCAAAGGTGTCCCATTAGGCAAGGAACAGACAACACTCAGACAGACAGAGCCAGGAAGATGGTCTGGGACTGCCCTGGTGGCAGGGACAAGCAGAGGGTGAGGAAGATCCTTGTTTATAGGTAATGAGGATCTGGAAATGCTCCCATGACTACCAGGGAGGGGCTCTGAAACACCTTGTTGGCACACCCTCCCTCCCCCCCTTTCTCTCTCTGTCTCTGTCAGGCCCCCACTGGCAGCCTTTTGGCCAGGGGACCTGACATCTGTGGACAGCGTGTCTGGACTGGGTTTTTGCTGCATCCAGCTTTGTGGCATCTTCAGGAATGAAAAGAGTAAAGTTAAGTGGCAAGATGTATCGTTTCAGAGTTGGCTTTCCATCTGTGCCAGGAGTTGTCACAAAAAGAATGGATCATTGGGAGTCCCTGGAGGCCTTGTGCTCTGGCATCTGTGGCCTCAGTGTGCACCTAAGGTCAGAGATGACCCAGCTGTCAGGGAGGAGGATCCCAGATCCAGGAGGTGGAAAGGATGAGAGAAAACCCAATTGAGGCTGTGTGTCATGGCCTGTCTTGCACCCTGGTTTGCAGAAACCATTACAGGAAGCAGTGTGACCAGCAGTTGAGATGGGAAAGGTCTTGGGTTTTTAGATAAATGCTAGGCCACTCTGAATTAAGGAGGTGAGTGGAACTAGAACTAGAGCCAATCTATCAATAGAACTGAGAAGTGGGATTGGGTTGCCCCGTCACTTGAGGTACATGAAGTGTTCATTTAGCCCTTCTGGAGGAAGCTCTAGACAGCAGTCCTCAGATTTTGGTGTGCATCAGAATACCTGGAGAGCTAGTAAAGACGCCAGAGGCCCAGGCTCACTGGAGTGAGTGGGCTTGAGGCTGAGCCTCTGGCTGGGTACCCAGCCCCCAGTTCTCATATATACCCAAGTTTGAGAATTACTGTTGTAGAAAAAAATCCAGCACCCAATTACCTGATTTCTGAGTCTCATTCCAATGCACATGTTACAGAAAACATCTCCAATGCCCCAGCACCTACCTCATGTTCTCATTACTTAAGGATTATGTTAGAGAACCCAGACAAGGTTATAGGTACTCAGTAAATGAGTCTGTTTGCCCTCTTGTCCAGAGGAGTAGCAGCTGGGGATAACCCAGACAGTGTGCTCACTCTAGGCTGCTAATTCAGCCACGGTGGGCACAACCCAGGTGGGACAAAGGGACAGATGCCCTTGGCAGGAAGGCCATATGAAGTGGATATGCAGAAGCAGCTGAGAGCCACATTTCGGCAGAAATTCATGCCCACCTGGAGTGCAACCTGGTTTATGTGGCCCAGGCACACCTTACCCTCTTCCTGGCACACTCACCCAGTGCCACTGAGCAGCCCAGATCAGTCCTGGAATGGGCACAGGCAGTGGCAAGCCAGAAAGAACTGCAAGGATGGAAGTGGGTGGGGCCGGGGGACCCGGGGTGGGGGAGTGGATGGAGTGGGAGAGTCATGTCACTATGGCAGCAATGAGGAGCAATGGGACCATCTCTGGGATACATGGGGACAGATGGAGAAGGAGCAGTGGGCAGCCCTCACCTATGGCTCCACCTTCTGCCCTACTCAGAGGACTGAGAATGGGGCTCTCAGGCGGCATGGCTCAGGAATGCCGATGGGCCCAGACTAGCCCTCTGAGGCCCTCTCAACTTTAGTGGCTCTAGGGCCAACTGGGGAGTGGACAGCCATCCCCTAGGGGAGGGTCAGTACTTTGGCTGTGGATGCCTGGTTGGCCCAATCCCTCTCTCCACCCTCTCCTTCCATCTGGATTGAGGTTGGGGCACAAGAGGGACCCCCCAGAGGGCAGCTGTGGGGAGGCAGGTGCTCCTACCCTTAACTGAGCTTCCTATCCTTTCAGGATCCCTCTGACTTTCTGTTGTTTTATTTGAGACAGGGTCTAGCTATGCAGTTCAGGCTGGCCCTCAAATTACTCATATAGCCCAGGCTGGCCTCGATCTTGCAGCTATCCTCCTGCCTCAGCCTCCTGAGTGGCAGGATTGCAGGCATGTGCCACCATGTCCAGCTTTGGATCCCCTTTGGCTTGTAAGGGCCAGACTTCAAGCCCTGCCTTTACACAGACCACCTTACTAGAGATTTTTTTTTTGGTACTGGGGATCAAACTCGGGTCCTTGCACTTGGGGGGCAGCGAGCGGAACCACTGAGCTAAATCCCTAGCCCTCTAGAGGTTTGGAGGACCAGTTCTACCTACTTCCCCACACCTGCAGCAGCCCTTTTGCCTCCAGCCTGAATTTGGAGGTAGGAAACTGGTCAGAGAGTAGTGGCAGGGTACAATCACCCAGCCCCACATCTGGTGTACCAGGGCTGGGCTCACCTGCAGGGTGTGGAAGTCACCTTCCCCCTCAATTACCTTGTGGAAAATCTCAGGTCAGGAGGGGGGATGGGTGGAATCAGGACCCAAGAGACCTTGGTCCCCATATTCCTGCTCATTAAACCCATTGGCAACATCACCTTCTGGGATGAGATCCAGAGTTTCTGGCTCAGGTAAGGGGCAGGCAGGGGACATCTGGATAGTAAGATGTAGCTTTAGCCTGGGATGGGTAGACTAGCTTTCCCTGTACCTCAGTTTAGAGAAACTGGTGACCTAACAAGGAAGGGACCCCAGCAGCTTCCCCTGTCCTCTGTTTTTGGAGACAGGATCTCACTATGTAGCCCAGGCTAGCCACAAACTCACTGTATAGCCCAGGCTAGCCCTGGACTTATGATCCTCCTTCATCAGCCTCCCAAGTGCTGGGATTACAGGGGTGTGCATGCCCAGCTACTGTCTCTTGAACCCACACTTCAGATATTGCACTTCCTTGTGCACATTAGAGTGACCTCAGAGTGGCTGAGGGCAAGGGCTGCCTCAGGCAGAATCAAGCGGGGAGCCCTGGTTTCCATAGCAGGCGTTTGTCTGCTTCTCTCTTCTCCAGGAGAAAGGCTGATGTGAGGCAACTGTGATGTGTGTAAGGAAGCTTCTCCCCACAGAGGAGGAGTGTGAGACTAGGCACCAGGAGCTGAGCGGTTCAGCTGGAGGGGTAGCGGGAGGGGTTGGTAAGGACCTTGCTGTGACCCCACTTGTCACTCTCCCAACCCAACTCTAACATTTTCATTCTCCCTGTGGAGCACGGCCCAGTGGACAGCAAAAGACACGTCTGCACTGCGGATTCCGAGCTTCAGGAAATCAATTAAAGGGAGGGACTTCCTGTGAACCCATGTCCCCTGTCTTCCTCTCTAGAGGGGGAAAGACATGACTCCTGCTCTCCTCGTTGTTGCCTACAATGTCCAGTCTTTTTTTACGTCCCTGGTCTCTGGGGAGATCTGGGGACAAAAGAAGCAAAGCGCTTTTTTGCAAGATGGGCGGGAGAGGTGGGGGTGGCCAGAGGGGTGTTCCCTGCTCCCAGGCTTCGGGACTCCCTGTCCGGGTGCTTCAGAAGCAGTGTGGCACTGTATCCAGCAGATGGCGTCTAGACCCATTGACCGCTGGGACCCCGGGGAACCGGAGTGGGGCAGTTTCCTAGGCAACAGGCAGCGTTTCCGAAAGCCCTGCCCTTGGCAACCATTCCCTGGTTGCCCACATCCATAGTAAAATTGGCTTCTGAAGGACAAGAGGGGCACAGGGGGTAAAATAATCTCTCAGAAAGAGAGAGGCTGCTGGGATGCAAAGAGGAGAGTAATAGATTTGTTTTCTGTTGCCATTTTTACTCTGCACCAGTGACAAGCTGGATGAGTCTTGTCCTCAGCAATCCTGTAAGGCAGTAATGCATATTCCCTTATTATGTATGGGGTGGATGAGGCTCAGAGAGAGTGGCTTGCCCCAGCCACCAGCTGCTAGGAACCTGTGCCTACCTAGATGTCCTCCTGTTGGTTCCCTTCGTATCAGCAGGGAGGGTCTAAGCCCTATGAAGGAGCTGGCAGCGAGGCTTGCTATGAACCCAGGAATGGAGCAGCACACAAGGGGCAGTGAAACAAAGCCAGATCCTTCCAGCCCAGGGGTTTCCTTGCCAGCCTGGGTGGGACCCTCTGCCCAGAGACTCTGCTCACTCTTAGTGGGCTTCTCTATCAAAAGGTCTGCAGAGGTGGAGAAAAGGGGACTTAGGCAACCACTCTAAATCGGGAGAGCTATCTGGCAAGGACACAAAGCTTTTGAAGCCCAGGACTGTTCTGGGGAGAGGAGAGGCAGGAAGGGGTTCAGTTTCAGGGATGGTGCAAAGGGGGAAAGCAAATTCAAGTGGGTCAAGAGACAGATTTGGAGGATTCAAATTCAGTTCAGTTTTCTAATTTGTATTCCCTTAAGATCTCCTCTCCTTGTCTACTTCACATCTCACCCTGAACATAACCAATAATGAACTAGCTCCTTAAATTATTTGTTTTCTAGAGAAACAAAATCAATTATCTATCATTTCTATCTATCTATCTATCTATCTATCTATCTATCTATCTATCTATCTATCTATCTATCTTTCCATCTGTCTATCTATATCTGGAGAGACAGAGACAGACAGACTTATGATAAGGAATTGGCTCACATAATTATGGAAGTTGAGAAGTCCCAAGACCTGCAGCCAGCATGCCGGAGACCCAAGAGAGCCAATGGCAGAAGTCCAAAGTCCAAAGACAGGAGAAGACTGCTGCCCCAGCTCAGAGCCAGGCAGGGAGAGAAAATTGTTTCTTACTCAGCCCTTTTTGTTCTGTTTGGGCCTCCACTGGATTAGGTGAGGCCCGCCCACACAGGGGAAGGCAATCTGCCTTTTCCTCAGACTACGGATTCCAACATTAACCGAACCCAGAAACACCCCACAGACACTCCAAGAACTATTTTCACCCTATGCCTGGGCACCCTGTGGCTGACTCAGGTTGATACATGTAATTAACCCCCCCCCAGACCTTTTAAAACCTACCCTACCCCCCAAAATAATTCCATTCCTCCAGTTGCTCTGATAAAACAAAACAAAAACCTTGGAGGGACCCTTGACTTCTCTCCCTCTCACATCCACGCTTAGTCTATCAGCAAACCTTGCTGGCACTGCCTTCATAGTGCAGCCTGCTTGACCACTTCCTCCAGGCTCTTCCAACCCAGTCTCTTGCCCTTGTTACTGCAACGAGCCCTCATTTTCCAGCTTTCGCAGCAGCCAGAGTGATTCAATCAAAATGTGAGTCAGGGCATGGCTTTCCTCTGCTGGAGTCCTTCCAGTGGTTCCCCCAGGTCAGAATAAAAGCCACAGCCTTTAACTGTGGCTTCCAGATCTTCATGATCTGACACCCTGTCTGGGACCTTGTTTGCTGTCCCTTTCCTCCCACCCGTTCTGTTCTACCTGAATTTTCTCCCTGCTGTCCCAAGTGCTGCCACCAGGGGCCACTTCCCCTCCTCTCCCCTCACTCCTGCAGGTGTCTGCCTGGGTTTTTTGTTAGACCTCACTGAGCATACAAGAGCAGACCACGCTCCCTCCCCTTCCACAACACATCCCGACATCCTCCTTGTTTGCATGTATGTTGTCTGCTGTCCCTCATATGTCATTATCCCTAAAATAGCGTCACTGATTAATACTTGTTAAGTAAGTGAAGAAACACAGAAAACATCTTCATCTCCTTTTTTTTTTAAGACAGGGTCACTCTCACTATGTAGTTCAGGCTGGCCTTGAACTCACTATGTAGCCCAGGCTGGCCTCAAACTTGCAGCGTTCCTCCTGCCTCAGCCCCCCAAGTGCTGGACTACAGGCATGTGCCACCACGCCTGGCCATCTTCATCTCCTAATATATACCAGTAAACACAGCCATGCTGAGGATGAGAACATAACACCCATATTCTCTTGAGGAACTCAGTACCTATCAGGAAGATCAACTTTATTTTGTATTTGTGGGCAATACATTGTGTACGTAAGGATAGTGCAAAGATGGCTGCACATGGAGGGTTTATTCTATGCCAGACACCGTGTTAACATGCATTATGTCATTTATTATAGGACTGTGCAGTGGGCACTATTACCATCCTCATTTCCAGAGCAGAAAATAGGTTCAGAGAGGCAAAGTTGATTTGCCCAAGGTCACCCAGCTGGTTAGCTACTGTGCTGATGGTGTGACCTCATCCTCATTCCCCAGCCCAAAGGGTCTGTTCCTCTGGCTCTCCTAGGGCAACTCAGGAGACCCCAGAGATGGAGAAGGGAGAAAGAAGAAGGGAAGGGGCTCTGGTGCTTCATGTCTATTGGGAGAGAAATTGAGGCTAGAGCTAGCAAGGGGGCCCCACCAGCCAGCCGTGCCTCCCTCTCCTGTATGTCTGCAGTTCCCTGGGCTGATTTGGTGCCTGCCCTGGCTCTGGCCTTTGCCACCTCCCAGTCTTGCCTCAGGACTGGCTACATAGGGATCCCTTTCTGGCCTAGTCAAGCATATAACTACAAGCTGACAGGCACCCGGGTACCAGGGCAGCTGTGGCTGGCCAAGGATGAGGTCACAGGCTGAGCACTCCATGCGCAGCCCCCCTCCCTCATCACAAGCTCAGTCCTTTCCCAGCTGCCTGCTAAACTCCCCTTCAACCTCCTTTCTACCCCCACAGCTTTGGCTCTGCAGGCCTGGTCTCTACCTGGCAAGCCCAAATGTATTAGTTTCCTGTTGCTGCTATAACAAACTGCAAGAAATTCTGTAGTTTAAAACAACCTGAATTTATTATTGCACTCTTTTGGAGGTCAGAAGTCTAGGATGGGCCCTCTGGATTGTGTTCTTGTTGTTTGTTTTTTTTTCTTTTCTTCAATACTGAGGATTGAACCCAGGTCCTTCATACTGTGCTACATCCCTGCCCCTTCTTTTTTTTTTGGTACCAGGGATCGAACTCAGGTCCTCAGCTTGCAAGGCAGGTGCCAGAACCACTGAGCTAAATCCCTGGCCCTCCCCTTCTTATTTTTAAGGGAGGATCTCACTAAATTCGCCAGGATTGGCTCAAACTTGCTATCCTCCAGCCTCAGTCTCCTGAGAATCTGGGATTATAGGCTTATGCTACTGTGCCTGGCCTGGGTTGGGCCCCTTCTGAAGGCTCTAGTGGAGAATCTATTCCCTTACCTTCAAAAGCTTCAAGAGGCTGCTGAATTCTTTGACTTGTGACTTCATCTTCAAAGCCAGAGCACAATGCCTTCAAACCTCCTCCTTTGATCTGCTTCCATGTTCACATCTGCTTGGACTTTACACTCTGCCCTCCCTTATAAAGACTCCTTTGATTACATTGAGCCCACCAGATACTCTATGACCTCCCCATTTCAAAATCCTTACCCTGGGATGGGGATAGTAGCACATGCCTGCAATCCCAGCACACTGGGAGGCAGAAGCAGGAGCATCAAATTTTGAGCCTAGTCTGGGAAATTTAGTGACTTGGTGAGGCCTCGTTTTAAAACAAAAAACAAAAAAGCCTGGGGATATATCTCAGTGGAAAGACCTTAGGTTCAATCCCCATTACCACAAAAACAAACAAACACCTAAGAACATCTGCACAGAGTCCCTTCTGCCATATTTAGAGGTTCTGGAGATCAGGACATGGGCATTTTTGGAGGGCAGTTAATGGACTTGCCACATTAGCTGGCAGCTCATCTCCAGCATATCCAGAGGAAATGTTTACAGCATGTTTACCATGTGCCACACTCTGCTCAGCATGGACAGAGCATCTCATTGTCCACATGAGGGAGGCAATGAACCCCCATACATGGGTGTTCCAAAAACCTGTGGGTTTGCTCCACCTCCAGGCATCCTCCCCAGATTGGAAATAAACCCTTCCCTCTTGGCTTCTTTGGCTTTGCATCTCAGAGGTCCTGTGCTAGGCCCAGGGGCCCTGGTGTGGGGCATGGAGGAACAGGCACTTGGACAACGTCAGGTTGGAAGGAGGCAGGGTTTTGTGGGCTGGGACACAAGGGTGAGCCCTTGCTGCACGTGCAGCATTGTGCATTTGTCCATTTTTTGGGCAGAAGGAGTAGAACTTCCATCAGTGGGGGCTTTGCCTCCAACGCTGAAATAACCTGCTCTAGGCTGCCCCCAGCCCCTCTTCTAGGTTCTCATCTCTGAGCCAGCTTGTCCTGGAGTTCATTTGGCAAGGGACCAAGGCCAGGGGAGGCATTGGAGAGGGTGCATTGTGCACTATTGTGCATTCTGGAAGGACCTAAATCTGCCTGGTCACAGGACAGGGAAGCTGCCTGAAAGAAGACACAGATGGGGGCCAAGGATTTAGCTCAGTGGTTCCGCCACCTGCCCCACAAGCGCAAGGACCCGAGTTCGATCCCCCCAGTACCATAAAAAAAAAGCTTAAAAAAAAAAAGACACAGATGAGCCTGGCAGTGCCGCCTGCTCCTCCCTCTAGATTGCTCTGAAGCAGTGGTCCATGGGCCAGCAGCAGCCTTAGCATCACCTGTTTACATAGCCTGCACTCCAGACATCAAACAGCCCACCCAGTGCCCAGGAGCAGGTGAGAGGAAGAGAGAAAAGGAGCTTAGGGTTCCCCCAAAGGCCATGGGCACAGAATGTGTCCCCTACTCCACCCCTTGCCTCAGTCTGCCTCTTCCAGTGGAGGCAGCAGGTGGCCCCAGAATCCATGTTGATATTTCCACAATGAAGGCCTCAGATCTCAGGGGAGACAAGGGAGGAGGGCTGAGATGAGGAACCAGAGGTTTCCACAGGTTCCTCCCCAGCTCTTGGCTGCAGGGAGGAGGAAGGCCTGCTGAGGTGAGCCAGGGACTGTGCTGAAGCTCCAGAGCAGGAGGAGGTGTCTCTGCCATCCATGGGCAGCATGAGTAGGTTCCCTAGGGGTGCTGTCCTGATAGCCCTGTTGTCATCCACCCACCCTCCCTGGGCTGCAGGCCCCTCAGCTGCGCCTCTGGGTTCTCAAAGGACCCAGGGAGCAGGGGCATACTCAGGAGGGGAGGGGTCACTCAGCAGATTTGCACTCCTCTGGTGTGGGAAACAGCTGAGGTCCTGGGGCACCTGTGGAGGCCTTCAGGCTGTCAGATGCTGAAGCCGAGCTGAGGTTTGCTCTCA
This sequence comes from Heterocephalus glaber, assembly GCF_000247695.1. The sequence continues at coordinate 7,600,510 of NW_004624783.1, forward strand.
CCATTGGTGCCTCTGTGGAAGATGAAGCCCTCGGAGCTGCCTTCCACCTGTCACTCCACCCCCTTTTAATCTGTCTGGGTGGTCCCGGTCTGTGGCAGGGTGGGAGGGAGGAAGCAGTAAGAGACCTTGCTCTACTTGGGGAGCCATGTGTCTTCTCACAGTGACGTGAGAACCAGGGCCGTTTTCTCTGGAGCCTACTCTGCTCTACCAAACTTAAAGAGATCAGCCTTGCAGATGGAAGCATAGCTCCCCTGGGCCGCAGCCTCTTTACCTCTGCAGCTGGTTTCAGGGCACCTTGTAGCCTGCCCCTGTTAGGAATCCTCCTCTCCTCACCATGTCGGTCTCTTACCCGTCCCTACCCACTCCTGGCAGCCTCATCATTCTTTTCTGTTCAGTGCCCAATTCTTCACCCCACCAAGGGCTTTCTTTTCTTTTGGTGCTGCCATTGGACCCAGAGACTTGAACATGCTAAACATACAATCGTCCCAGCCCAGGGCTTTGTCACACCTGGACTCACACCACGTGAGTAATGGCAGTCACAGCACGCAGCATTTCTATCCCAGGCACTGTTCAAAACCCTTCGGGGCCTGGGATTTAGCTCAGTGGTTCTGCTGCCTGCCTCGAAAGCACAAGGTCCCAAGTTCAATCCCTGGTACCAAAAACAAAGCAAAAAACCAAAACAACAACAACAACAAAAAACCAAACAAAAACCCTTTGCGTGTTGACTCATTTAGCAGTCACAGTAATTCTAAAAGGGAAGGACTGTGATTGTCCCAATTTACAAACAAGGAATCGGATACCTTGGAAAATGATAAGGTTAAGTCTAAGGGCTGAAGACAGGAGGTAGAGACCCTCAAAGCAGGCATTTGGGAACAGCTGTCCTTGTCAAAAGATTAAAACACTGCTGTTTTTTAAATTACAAAGTAATTTATGTAGTGGGCCTCCTGACCTTTGTCCTGTCCAGCCCTAGTTCCTAGGGCCTAAATACACAAAGAGGAAGAGAAAAGGCAGGATATATCCTGTACAGATGCAAATTCCCTATGATGAGTGTTACCATTATGTATATCTAAAATGTACTGATAAATGTTGTGCTTAAAAAAATAAATACATGAAGATGAAAAGCAGCCCATAGCCCAGTGGTAGGGACTAGGGATGATGGACCCAGCGGGTTAGGGCTCCTCGGTCTCAGGCTCTGTTCCTCAAGCCCCCTTCCCTCCCCACTGTGCTTCTCATTCACCCCATTTTTCTTCATCTCGGGCAGTCGACAGCTGCCACAGCCTGGTGGGTGCCAGGCAGTGTTCTGGGGGCAGCCCCAAGAGCTGAGCTGGGGAGCTCCTGTCCCACCCTGTCTCAGATGACACTCCTGCCAGTAGCTCTTCCTTGCTGTCATCCTCTCCTCTGCCTCCCAGGACCAAGGCAAACCCTACTCTCAGGTGACTGATGCAGGAGGCCCACACATTCCTGAGCCGGTGTCCCCTCTCAGGAGGGGTGAAGCTCTAGAGTGTCCTTATGCGGTGGCCTCCCTAGATCTCCGAAAAGGAGCTGACATCGCAGATTACAAAGGGGGAGTGAGAGAGAACAGCTCAGCTCAGAAAGGCTAGAAAGGAAGTGGCTTTTAGAAAGATGTTAACATGGGCCACAGGGAGTAGGGGAGGGGATCCTAATCTTGGGCCCAGGAAAATCGCAGGATTCTTGGATGTTAGAGGTGTTTAATGTGTCAAGACTCAGGCTGGGTGATTTGTATTGAATCTGAAGATTAGCACTGTGTGTGTGTGTGTGTGTGTGTGTGTGTGTGATTAAAAAGTAATCAATGGACAGGCCTACACTGGGAGAAAATATTTGCTAATGACATTTAATAAAGGATTATTATCCAAAATATACAATGAGTTCTTAATAGTAAGAAAACAAACAACCTAATTTAAAATAGGCAAAAGACCTGAAAAGAGAGTTCACTGAAGGTGATATACAGATAATCAATGAGCATAGGGAAACACGTTCAAGATCAAATGTTATTAGGGGGTTGTAAATTAAAGCAACAACAACAAATGAGATACACTGGACACCTGCTAGAATGGCAAAGGCCCCAAACACCAAATGCTGGCTCTGGTGTGGAGCAACACAATTGTTGGGAATCATGATGTTTAAGAGACAGCTGGGCAGGTTCTCATACAACTCAACATATTGTTACACACAGCCCAGTAATTGTGCTTGGCAGAATTTTCCCAAATGTATTGAAGACTTATGTCCACAAAAGCACTTGCACATAAATTTTTATCTTTATTTTTTGGGGTACTGGGGATTGAACCTAACATCCCCAGGCATTTTGTTTTATATTTTGAGACAGTCTCCAAATTGCTAAACTGCTCAGGCTGGGCTCAATCCTCCTGGCTCACAATCCCAGAGTGCTGGGATTCCAGGCACGCACCACCACACCCAGCCACAGGAGTGTTAACAGTAGCTTTGTTTACAGCTATCAAGATGTGGAAGTGAGCAAGATGTTCCTCAGTGTGTGTGTGTTTTTTTGGTACTGGGGATTGAACTCGGGTCCTTGCGCTTGCGAAGCAGGCGCCGAAACCACTGAGCTAAATCCCTGGCAAGATGTCCCTCAGTGGGTGAATGGATAAATAAACTGTTGCACATGCAGGCAATGGAGTATTATTCAGTGCTAAGAAGAAATGAGCTACTAAACCATGAAAAGACATGGAGGAAACAAACAAATATAATGAGATGAAATCAGCCAATTTGAAAAGGGTACAACTGTGTGGTCCCAACCCTCTGATATTCTGGAAAAGGCAAAAAACTACGCAGACAATAAAAGATCAGTGGTTGCCAGAGGACTGGGGGAGGAAAGGAAGAATAAGCAGAGCACAGAGGATTTTAGGGCAGTGAATCTATGGGATAGTATAATGGTAGAAACATCACTGTACTCTTGTCTAAGTCCATAGAACATACAACACTGAGTGGACTTTGGTTGACAATGATGTTCCAATGTAGGCTCAACCACTATAACAATGGTACCACTCTGGTGGAGGATGTTGGGAATGTGGGGGCAAGGGCTTATGGGAAACTCCCTCTGTACTTTCATTCAAATGTGTAGTGAATGTAAAACTACTGTAAAGAAAAAACTCTACAAAGTTTTAAAAAGTGCTGAATGAAAAAGGAAAGAAACACAGAGGCCAATTTTCCAACATCATTCATGTAAGTTAAAAGCACAGATACAAATAAAATGGCATTTTATATAAAAAAGAAAAGCATTCTATTTTTAGGTCAAAAATTAGAAATACACAGAAAAATGCAAAGAAGAAAGTAAAAACTATCCATGATCTTAGCAACCTAAAATAACCACTGCAAAAATGTTGGTGTAAGCCAGGTGCAATGGCACAGGCCTATTATCCCAGCTACTTGGGAGGTTGAGGCAAGAGGATCACAAATTTGAGGTCAGCCTGGGCAACATAGTGAGACTCTGTTAAAAAAGGGAGGGGGGGTATTTCCTTTCTGTTCTATTTCTAGGCACATAACTGTGATACTGTTGTATATATGTTTCTATGTCCTGCTTTCTCTCTCTCCTTTTAGTTCCATCTGGTTTGAAAACATTAAAATTGTAACACAGCTATTTTCCAATCTTTTTTTTTCCTTTCTTTCTTTTTTCTTTTTTCTTTTTTCTTTTTTTTTTTTTTGCAGTACCGGGAATGGAACTTGGACTTGCCGGGCGCAGCGCCACTGAGTTAAATCCAGGCCCTGTAACAATCTTTAACACTTTATTTGTAACAGTTGCATTAGGGATGTACTGTAATGCACATCTGTAATCTCAGCACTCTGGGAGGCTGGGACAGGAGAATCACAAGTTTGAGCCCAGCTTGGGCAACTTGCAATACCTGTCTCAAAATGAAATATAAGAGAAAGGGGGAGGAGGGAGGGTGGGAGAGAGAGGGAGAGAGGGAGGGAGGGAAGGAGAAAGAGAGAGAGAGAGGCAGGGAGGGAGGGAAGGAGAAAGAGAGAGAGAGGAGAGAGAGAGAGAGAGAGAGAGAGATGAGCCTAGCTCATCTTTCCCCATCTGCCTCTAAGTTATAAGTGGTCACTCCTGGTCCCATGCATTGGTCAAGGAGTAAGGATTCTATGGGCAAAACATGACCCTTCCCTTCCAAGAAGTCACAGTAGGCTGTGTTCTTCAATTTGGAAAAAGCATCAGGATATTTCTAGACCTTTCTCTATTTTATATTAAGATGTTAATGCTTTTCTTATTAACTTGTATGGCCTCTTTTCATAAGAGGGATATATTTTGGAGGACTTGCTGATGGATTGGATGTGGGCTGAGGGAGGAGAATGAAGGCTGACTCCTTGATTGGCCTTTGTGAGTAGGTGGATGGCAGTGCCATAGGAAGAGATGGGAGGCAAGGAAGGTGGGAATAAACAGATCTGTCAGCGGGTCAAGTGCACAGTGTCCAATAGCTCTCTGAGTTGAGACATCAGTGAGGGAATGTGGGGAGGTCACTGAGAAATCAACCTTTGCCTCCTGGGATACTCCTTGTCAGAGGTGATCTCCAGCCTTTCTCCTGTGACCTCTGCATGCCAAAGCACCCCAGGCGGTACCCATAAGTCAACAGCTCTCTTCTACCTATTCTTGCTCCCCAGGTAATTTCAGCCACTCCCATGACTTTAATCATCTAAATGCTGGTAATTTCAAATTTTACGTCTCCTGTGCTGGTCTGTTCCCTGAGCACCAGACTCAAAAATCCCAATGAGTAACAAAAGCACCATTTGTTTATTGGTGACCTATGAGGTACTGACCACTCTTTTGGGTGATTAGGATGCAGGGTTGAGCAAGACAGGCAAGATCCCCTGGAGTTTATACTCTGCTAAGCACTGGCAGACAGCAGACCAGGGAACAAACAGATAACAGGATCCTATCAGGCAGTGAAAAGAGAACAAGGGAATGCAAAATGACATTTGAGGTTCATTTCTGGTGACAAGAGGGACCTAGCCATGTGAGAAGGAGGGAGCAGTCCCTTAGGCAGCCATTGTAAAGGCCCTGAGGCAGGAGCCAATATGGAGTGTTTGCAGGAGAGGAAAAGGGCACAAGGAGCTGGCAGGAGATGACACTGAAACAGGTTCACATGAAGACAGAAGGGAGATGGTATATGACGAGGGTGAGTGGGTGACTGGGGACCGCACCATGAGGGTAAGCCTCATATGCACCATAAAGCAACCGAGTTTTATTGTAATTGCAATAGGAAACCCTTGGTAGGATTAATGTGAGCTGATTATGTTTTGAAAAGGTCATTTTGGTTGCCAGTTAGAGAATGCTAAGGGCAGGAGTGAAAGCTGGGGTTCCAGGCAGTAACCTAGTGAAATAATGATCATGTCAATGGAGGGGTGAGGGCAGCTGAGATGGGAATAACTGATAGATTTTTTGGGTAGGTCACCTGAGTAGAGAAAGGTGGCACTATTCAGTAAAACAGGAAGGAACAGGGAAGCTGAGAGCAAAGTTCTTTTGGTGGGGATATTAACTGGCCTTTTCTGTGGGAAGTGGTTTGGGGAAAAAAAGTTCCATTTTGGACATGACAAATGAAATCATCTCAGATAGCTGAGCAGGTGTCAGGTCGAGTCAGATGATAGAGGCTGTGATGAGGGTAGGGGTCAGGGTTGGTATCTGCGGGCAGATGAGATGGGCAGTGAAGACCACAGGCGGGGAGGCAGAGCGGCACAGGAGCAGAGCACACATCTTCTCCTGCCATGGGACAGTGCCACTTCTCGATCTGGGTACCTTCACCTCTGTCATTCTCTTCCTCTTCTTCCTATTCTCTTTATCCTCCTCTTGCTTTTATTTCTGGTCTCACTACACTGGCTACAATTTGCAAAATAAAGTTAAGCGTTAGCATTGACAGCAGAAATCTCCAGAAACTGCAGTGTCTTTGAAGCCAAGAGTAGTGAATGAATGCTCAAGAAAAGATAAGTGATTGCAATGGCTAATTTTACATCTGCTTGACGGGGCTAGGCGTGCCCAGACAGCTGGTAAAACATTACTTCCGGTGTGTCTCTAAGGGCCTGTGGAAGAGATTAGCACTGAATCAGTAGATTGAACAGAGTAATGCAACAAAAAGGTCGAGGAAGGGTGAATTTGTTCTTTTGAGCCAGGATAATCATTTTTGTCCTGCCCTTGGACAGCAGAGATTCTCATCTTGGGCTTTGGACTCAGGTGGTGACTTATATCATCACCTCCACTGGTTCTCAGGCCTTTGGGTTTAGACTACAACTACATGCTTGGCTTTCCTAGACCTCCAGCTTGTAGATTACAGACTGTGGGACTTCTCAGCCTTGAGAGTCACGTGAGTCAATACCTCATAGTACATCTCCTTCTATACTGTGTATCTCCAGATCCTATTGGTTCTGTTTCTCTAGAGTATCCTAATAGAGGGAACAATGGCCAATGGTGTCCACTATTTCAAGAAAGTCAAGGAAGAAAATTCAGGTTCACTGCACTCGGCAACCTAGAGTTCATCATGACTTGACAAGAGTTCTTTCAGCAGCACATGTACTGGAAGCTAGACTCGGGTAGGAGGTGAGAAAGAGGAGACAATGGGTGCAAGCAATGCCAGGGAGGTAGGGAGAGACTGCGTTGTGAAGAGTAAAGGAGTAGGTGGGACCTTGCCGAGTGTTGCTTCTCCGTCTTGGACCTTCCTGTTGATTCTTGTGCCAGTGTCACAGTTTTTGTTTAAAATCACTGAACTTTGCGATATAGTTTAGCATTTATGTAAATGAGTTAGTATATACAACCAAGGAGCATGTATCTGCCATGCATTCCATTTGCCACTCTTTTCCAAAAGGTTCTTTAAGTACTTTTTGCCTGTTATTTTTATAGATGAGTTTCAGAGTAATTATTTCAAAAATTTAAAAGATCATATTGATATTTTAATTGAAACAGTATTAAAATATTAACCAAATTGGAGAGAATTAATGACTTCATGAAATATTGAGGGGCTCTATTCAGAAACTAGAGTTGTTTCTCCATTAATCAAGCCCCCTTTTATCTCTTGATAAGGCTTTTTTTTTTTGTACCAGGGATCAAACTTGGGACCTTGCGCTTGCAAGGCAGGTGCCAGAACACTGAGCTAAATCCCCGGCCCTCTTGATAAAGTTGTGTTGTTTTCTTCACATAGTCTATTTCTTTCTTCCTTCTCTTTTCCTTCTTTCCTTCCCTCCTCCCTCTACCCACCTTTCTCTCTCTCTCTTCTCTCCTTTCCTCCTCCCCCTCTTCTTCCTCCCTCCCTCCTTTCTCCTCCTCCTCCCTCCCTCTCTCTTCTCTCTCTTTCACTGGAGATCAAACCCAGGGGTGCTGTACCACTTTTTATTTCCTTATTTTTTAAATTTTGAGAGCATTTCACTAAGTTTCTCAGACTGGCCTCACACTTGTGATCCTCTTGTCTCAGCCTCTTGAATATCTTGAGGTTACAGACAGGCACTGCTATGCCCTGCTTAAGATCATTTCCTGATAAAGTTCTTTCTTTCTTTAATTCATATTGCCTAAATTGGATAAGATTTTTTCCCCCAATTCCTGTGCAGAAAAGCCAGTAGTAGGATTATTTAGCTTCAATTTAATCATATTTTTCTGATAGATCTGTCAATTATTTCACACAATTACGATATTTCAGTTTCTTCACTACTGCTTTCTGATACTTCGCACTTATTATTTCTCCTTCCTCTCCCTGAGTTACATCCCTGGCCCTATCTTTTCCTTTTTTTACTTCTTTTCTGCCTTCTTGGAAGGCACTCTCTCTGTCCTTTTCTTCCTTTTATTGCTGGTCTTATTTTATTGGGTAGAACTTTCAAAACAAAGTTAAATGTCAGAATTGATAGCAAAGAGCTGCAGATGTAGCTCAGCGATGCAGCACCTGCCTGACAAGCGCAAGGCCCTGAGTTTGATTCCCGGTACCAAAAAAGAAAAAAAGAGTTGATAGCAGAAGTCTCCATTTCTAAATAAATGAAAATTACTGCTTAATGTGGGGTTAGCTGTTCTTTAGAAGTAGAATACCACTTAAGGAAATACACTATTATGACTTTCTGAATGTCTTTTGGGTATTTAATTAAATGATCATATATTTTTCTTAGTTGGCCTATTGGTATAATAAATTATATTAATGCATTAAATTTGTATTGAAAATGAGTCATATATTCAAAAGAGTGCATAAAATTGTATGTATAAAAAGGAAAAGAGTATATATACATACATTTCAAAGAATAAGAAAATGGGGAGGGCAGTTCAGCGTACAGCACTTGCCTCGCATGCACAAAGCCCTAAGTTCCATCCTCAGCACCAAAAAAATAAAGATAAAATTAAAATAAGTAAAAAATAGGCAAATGAACACCCATGCATCTAGTATATAGGTTAAGAAATAAAACCAGCTCAGCTTATGATCCCAGCACTTGGGAGGATTGCCATGAGTTTGAGGCCAGCCTGGGCTACATAGTGGGTTCAAGGCCAGACTGTACTACAAAGTGAGACCTTGTCTTAAAACAAAACAAAACACAAGATCAGTCTCTTAGAGGAACCATCCTGTCTTAATGACTCCATCCTTGCTTCTCCTACCCAGGAGTAATTCCCTCCACTTTCAGCTTGATTTTTTCCTTTGCCTTTTAATGGTTTCATCCCGTATGTGTGTATTGCTAAACAGTACTGAGAAACAAGCATAGGAAGCCAGGAAAGGAAAGGACGTTTTGTTCTAGATGCAAATTCCTAGGCGAAGACATGCTGGACAGCACCTGTAGGTCTTGGTGTGGCTTTCTCTAGCTTCCCTAAAGGTTTACAAGGTTTTCTGAGAAGATCAATGGGCAAGGTTATGATGGAGTCCTGGGAAAGACAGAGCTCACTGCAATGGGGGCTTGTGGCATATTCTAGATGGAATATGGTCAGGGCAGCAGGCTGCTTTCTGCTTTGGATCTTGCTCTCGTGTCCTTCTCTCAGGAGCAGATCAGAGAAGAACACTTGAACAGGCAGCAGAGGATGAAGGGAACCTTGTAAATTATAACCCTTGGTCAGGAGAAAGCAAGTACAAGTAAGAATGGAGGCCAGGCTTGCCAGGTATCCTGCACTGAGGTTCCAAAAACGGTACTCTGGCAGCAAGGAACCTTGGAAATGACAGCTGTCAATATGCCTGCCTGCTGAGTTAGTCACATAGCTTTAATCTGAACTGATGTTCTTCTCCTTGTGGTGCACAGCTGACATCCTGGTATCTCTCTTCACCATCTTCTCATGTGCTGGATCTCTATTTCCTGCATTCTGCATCTCCTACTTTTGTTTTACTCCTGGTTTTGGTGGAGCACTTTCTCTAGTAGCTTTCTCAGAAATTCTGCGTGGGAGGTAAGTGTCCTATGTCTGAAAATGTATGTGTTATGACTTCTTATTTGGTTGACAGTTTAAGTGTGTTTAAATTCTAGATTGAAAGACATCTTCAAAAATTAAAAAGTATTAGGACCAGGGGTTTAGCTCAGTGGTGCTGCTGCCTGCCTGGCAAGTGCAAGGTCCTGAGTTTGGTCCCCGGTACAAAAAAAAAAAAAAGTATTGCTTTTAACTTCCAGTAATGCAGATGAGAAATTCATATAATTTCTTATATTTGATACTTTGTACATTACCCTTTTCTTTCTAGAAGTTTCTAGACTCTTCTGCTTAATATGCTTTGGTATGAGTTTATTTTCATCCACAATGCCAGAGTCTTGGTGGACTTATGATATGGCAACTCAGGTCCTTCTGTTCTGGAAAATTTACTTGAATTAGTTAATTGATGATTTCCTCTGACCTTTGTTTTGCTTTTTAAAACTTCTATTACTTTGATATTGATCTCCTGGAATTATCTTCTTATGTGCTTATTTTTTCTGTCCTATATTTTCTATCTCTTAGTATGTTTATTTTACTTCTTAGGGGAATTTAATCAATGTTATCTTCTGATTTTCTACAAGATTTTTGTTTCTGCTGCCGTGGCTTTCTTTTCTTTTTATAAATTTTTAAATTTTTATTAATACATAATGATTACATTCATCATGAGGAGTGGGTACATGTACATAACACATCTTAATTCTTTTTATGTCTCCTCTCCTTCTCCTCCCTTATCTTTTGGTCCCCTCCCATTTACAAAGGATCTATCTCCTTGAGATTTTATTTTCTAAAACATTATTATTGCTATTGCCATTCTCTGAATCTCTGAATGTTCCTTTGTATGAAATCTTGTTTTTTTATTGTTCTTTTGTTTTTGTTTTTGTTTTTATTTTTTATTTTTCATACTGGATATTGAACCCAGGGCCTTGTGCATCTAGGCTTGTGCTTTACCACTGAGAGACATCACCAACCCTTTTTATTTTATTTTGAGATAAGACCTTCATAAGTTGCTGAAGCTGGCCTTGAATTTGTGATCCTCCTGCCTCAGCTTCCCTAGAACCTAGGATACAGGTATGCACCACAGCACCTGGTTGGTATCTTACTCTTATATCATGGATGTACCATCATCTCATTCCCTATAGCTATTAGTAGACAGTCTTTTTGATGCCCCCTTTCTCTCTGTTTGTTCCATGCTCTTTTTCTGTTGTTTGTTTTGTGTCTCTCTTTTGTGTTAGAAAATGTCCTAGATGTCTGATGATCTTGGGTCATGATTAAGGTTGGAGGGTGCTGTATGAGATTCCAAGCTCACAGGATGAGTTTGGCTCTGTAGAATGATCTGCCTGGACTGTATTTGCAGAACCAATTTCTAGGGGTCTTTCCCCTTGGGCTGGTGAAATGCCCTATGGTAGAGTCTTCCAGTCTCCAGCCTAGAGAACAAAGATCCTGCTCCCACCACTGTGGGAGCCCGGCTGTGAGAGAAGCCTCCAGTCCCACTGTCTTCTGTCTTAGCTTCTTCAGAAGAAAACCTCCACATCCTGGCTGGAATATGGGAAGGACTGTTGCCCAGTGGTTTAAAGTTAGGAAAGAGACCTACGAATCTAACACATTTCACCTTAATCTTTAGGCACCACTTCCACAGTTACAGACAGAGGTACCTTGGACTGGCAGTTTCTGTGCCTTCTGCGAATCATGCAGTGTAAATCAAGTGGACTCCCAGTTTCCCTACTGCCAGTTTTAGAGGTCTTTTTCCTCAGGGCTAACTAAGTCAGTCGCTGCATGACTGCCTAGCATCCTGTCTCAAAAATTCTGCTGCTGTTGTCTCTTTTCCCTGTCACTCTATCTTTAGAGATTTATCTCTTGATTTAAAAACCTCTCTACTGAAGTTTTAATAGAGTTTTGGGAGAGAGTGGAATTAGATGATGGATTCAATCACCATCTTTTAAAATTTTTTTTAAATTTTTAATTTTTTAATTTTTTTCAATCACCATCTTAACCCAGAACCCTAACTTCCCATTGCAATATCTTTTTCCAAATAAAATTCCTAGGAATCACCCTACTTGGTCATGAAGGATTGCTATTTTAGTGAACTGAGGGCTGTTTATTTCTGTCTTTCCATTTAGAATTCTTTAAGTGAACGTGATTAGCAGGAAATGAGATTTTCTGTGAGACGGATTCAAAGAAAATGTCTCCAGTGGGACAGCTTTTATTAAGCATATGAAAGACAACCAGAAACTGAGCCCTAGTATGATGTCTTGAGGCAGCTCCTAATGGAGTGTGGGAGGTGAGGGGAGCCCAATAGCAATGCCCAATGGTACAATTAGGGGATGCCCTCTGCAATGTTTTGTTGGGGGATCCAGAATAAATTCCAGTCTTCATCACTGCCTGGTCCTGAGAGGAGCTCAGTTGGTACCCTGATTTCTTCTTATATCAGTTGCATGGGAGGAGTTCTGTGATCAGAAAGGGAGTCCCAGAAGCCTGTCTTTCATGCTCAGAACTGGCCTTGAACTCTGCATCCTCCTGCCTCAGTATTCTGAGTAGCTGGGATTACAGGCACATACTACATCCCACAGCCTAGGAAATTTTTTAACCACTCCTCGCCCATCACTTTACAGAGCAAAGGGGATATAGCTGGAAAGGCAGGAATATAACAGTGACAGTAAGTTTTCTCTTTCTGGCTTGTGATTCAGAATAAGAGAGGAGACTCAGATAGCATCCAGCATGGTGCTCTGTACACAGTGGGATGGATATCTGGATTTTGAGGGAAAAGTTTGATTGGTGCAGGGAGCCTGAAGTGATTTATTTTCTCCTATGCTTTTTAATACTAGCATTGTTTGAAAAACCATGTTAGAGACTTAAAACAATATGGGTCAGAACTCCTTAAGACGGTCACTGCTACAGCCTGTCTGGGTGGTAAACATTCACAGTGTCAGTGTGCTTGGTCCTCCTCTTCACTGGACCAGCTGCCTGGGTGATGGCAAATCTTGACTGGCAGCTTGATTGGTCTGAGAGATGTCTACGAGATTAGTAAAGCACACTTCTGGTGTCTTTGTGTGGGTCATGCAAGTGTGACTTGGTCCCTTTCCCTGGTCGCGGGTTCTTACCCTGCTCTTTGCATCAGGGATGTCAGGAGCTGAGCAGCTCTCTGCCATGCCCTCCTGCCATGATACTTCTGCTTTGGAGCCAGCCAACCATGGCCTGACACCTCTGAAGCCATGAGCCAAAACAGACCTCTCCCCCTAAGTTGTGAATGTCAGGTATTTTGTCCCAGCAACGGAAAGCTGACAGCTTGGGTTCTCTTACGTTCCCTGGAAGATGGATGTTCTTTCTTTGATTTTATCCTTCTCCTTCTTGTTGGAAATAAGTTGTAGTCTACCTCTCCCAAAGCAGCTCAGCTCACTACTCTTCCCCACAGACATTTTAAAACTCTGTATTTTTCAAAGATATCTTTGGCAAAAAAGAAATGTTACAGCAGGGCTTGACACTTGGCAGTTGACCTATGAAGTGTTAGAGGCCCTCCTCTGCAGCAGTCCAAGTGTTTGCAAACTACCAGGTAGTGGAGAGGGCAGGCAGAAAGACTGCGTTCGAGTCTTTGTCAAGCTTGTAATCTTGGGCAATTTCCTGAGTCTGAATTTACCTACCTGGAAAATGGGGACACTCACAGGCTTGTGGTAAGGACTCGTAAGGTAAGGTTATACTGCTCATACTAAGAGCTTAACAGAGTGGCTTTTATGACCTGGGCACTATCGGGGCAGGCTGCTGTGTGTGCACGCACCGTGTCTTGGCCCATGTGTGTTTCCTGGGATTTGCATGCCTGTGAATGTGTACGCTGGGCGGCTCGGGGGGGGGGGGGGGCTGTGGTTGCCAGCAGCAGGCTGAGAACCTGAGAACGAGGCGCCCGAGCTCGCCGAGGCTGATTGGCAGCCCGGGGTGAATGTGTGCTCGTGGAGCCAGGCACCGAGGCTGCCGCGGCTGGGCGCTGCTGTGCGCGTCCGCCCGGAAGGGGGGCGGATCGCGGGCAGTGGGCTGGGTAGGAGCGAGAGAGAGGGAGGAGGGCGCGGAGCAGGAGGGAGGGCCGTAAGAGCCCGGCTGCCTTGGAGCCCCGGCGCGGGCGCGGGGCCGGGGAGCCAGGCGCACAGCCAGGAGGCGGCACCGCGGTGAGGGAGCGCGGAGACTTAGCCGAGCCAAGCGGAGCCGAGCGGGCCTCTCAGCTGCGAGCGCGCTGCTGGCCGCGGCCAGGCCGGGGCAGACTGGGGCGCAGCGGGTCGGCGAGGCTGCGGTAGCCGGAGGAGCTGAGGGACTGTGGAGAGCGGGGTCCGAATCTCCCGAGCCGGCGCAAGCCAGAGGAAGGGCGAGACTGCGCGAGGAGCGCTGTCCAGCTGGCGGCCACCGCGACCGCCCCTTCTCGGGGGGGACCCGGCCGAGGAGCCCCGCGTGAGGGAGCCAGAGGAGCAGGTCGGCCGGTCCAGACTGAAGGAGAGTGTGTGTGTGTGTGTGTGTGTGTGTGTGTGAGCGTGCACGTGTGTCTGCCGGGGTGGGCTGTAGGGGGGGCTGCGGGAGTGTGATGTGTGTCTGACGGTGTGCATGTGTGCTGGGGGTGTGTGTGCCTCTTTGGCTGTATATGCTGTGAGAGAGAGAGAGAGAGAGAGAGAGAGAGAGAGAGGAGGTGGGACCTCCCGGAGACTGGGTCTGAACCCAAGTAGGAGGGAGGGGGGCTCAGCAGGATGGAGTGTACGTGTGCGCGCGCGTGCGTGTGCAGGGGTGTGTGAAGGGTGAGTGGGTGTGTCAGGGGTGCTAGGTGTGGCTGTGTGTGATGTAACGGTGCCGGGTGCACGTGTGTCACTGGCTCACCCTCCCTTCCCCCACCAGATGTGCGCGCATGGAGGGGAGAGTTCTGGGGAGGGGTGGGAGTCACTGCAGCTGCCTGAGGCCCAGCTTGCCTGCCTGGCCTTCTCCCCTTGGGAACCAGAAATGGCTAAGCTGCCCCTCCATCAAATACTTGTAGGGTCCCTAGGAGGGGAGCAGACTGAACCCCAAGAAACAAGAGAAGGCTTGAGGGGAGAGAGACCCTGGTGCTCTAGGCAGAGCCCTGGCAGTGTCTGGCTCTGCAGATCACTCAGGCCTGTGCTTTGCCCCTCTGGGGCCCTTCAGTGGTCTCTCAGATGGGGCCAGAAGTGGGGGTCTGGACACATCCAGGAGGGCTTGCTTGATCCCAGCTGTATCCCCAGAAGGATGCTTGGCACCATAGGCCTCCACAGGTATTTGAGGAAAGAAGGGAGGCTGGGAAGAAAGGGGGAAGGGAAGAAGAGAATCTGCATCTGGGGGTCCGAGTCTGTCCTCTCTGCTGTGGTTAAGGGTGCTGGTCTCTGGGTGCAGGGGTGGCGTGGCACTGAGGGAACCACAGGGGAGAGATTTGTGCTGGGCCTAAGGGTGCAGGAAGAAGCTGGCAAGGGGAGCCATCCTGTCTTTCTCCTCGGGCAGAAGATTTTGGATCCTGCCCCCACCACCTGCTTCTCTGTGATCAGAAGCCTCCTCTGGGGCATCTGATCTTGGGAAAGGGAAGAGGGTGGTGGTAGCCAGGGCTCACAAGGCCTCTCTTCCCTCCAGGACCTTGGAGCTCAAAAGGTGCTGAAGATCGGAGCCTCTTGCCCACTCCGGCTGCTAAGGCCAGGTGCAGCCATGGCAGGGCGTGGCGGCCTGGGGCTGGGGCTCTTCTGCTGGGTCCTGTGTGCTGTTCCCGTGGGCCCCCAGCCTGCCTCCTCCATCCCAGGGGCCCTTACCACTTTGACCCCACCACCTCAGAGCGAGGCCTCCATGCTATCTCTCAACCTGGGACTAAACTTCAAATTCCATCTTCGAGGACCTGCTGCTGTCTGGGGAAACCCTGTCACAGAGACCCAGGCTCTTTCTCCTGGTCCAGGCCAGGAGCCAGGGGAAGAGGTGGCCAGTGGGCTGAGGACTGATCCTCTTTGGGAACTGCTGGTAGGCCCCCCTGGGAACTCTCCCCCAGAGTGGGGCTCTGCTGAGGGCAGCGCTACGCCCTGGGCCTCCTCCCTGTCTCCTGAGTCCACATCCCCCCTCTCTGGTCCCACCCACCGGCCAACTACTCCTTATCAGCCCAGGATGGGGACTGTGACCTGGGCCACTGCACTGACAGCGACAGCACCACCATCCAGTGTTCCCAGGCCCCACCACAGCGAGCTGGAGCTGAAGTTCGATGTGGCATTGAAAGCTGGTGCAGCCCCCACACTGGGGCATCGAACACTGCCCCTCCTGCCCAGCTTGCGGGCCAGCCTGGCAGAGATTGCTGGGCACCTGGGACCCTTTGGTGAGTACCCATCCCACTGAAGGACAGCCCCCTGCTGGGCATCCCTGGCAAGTAGGAGACAGTTTCAGCCTGGACTCCTTTTACAGGGTTCTTTGGCACTACATTGTCCCCACTCCGGAACTTCTCAGGCCTGAGCCCCCCAGGCATAACAACATCCCCAAACTCTGCCTCCAGAGTGTCAGAATCTCCAGGTGAGTGCTCATTTCATTCTAGCAAACATTTGTGGGGCCCTCTGCATGCCAGGTGCTGTGCTGGGGAGCTGACCAGAACTCCCTTTCTCAGCCAGGGCAGGGGTGGGGTGTGTGTGTGTGGAGCCTGCACTGCTTCTCTAGGCCCTAGGGGAGGTGTTCTCTCTGCAGCATTGACTCTGGTTTGGTGCCTGTAGCTTAGCAAAAGGTGCACACAAGCTTACGATGTGAGGCTTCCTTAGTACAAGCTCTGGGAAGTACAGGTTTTCTCCAAAGACCCAGAAGCCACAGCTACGTGGTAGGGTGGCACTCAAACCCCATTGCTCCTGTTTCAGGGTTCTTTGGCACCACTCTGTCCCCATCCCTACCCTCTCTGGAGAGGAAACTCTCAAGCCCAAGCCTACTGGACCCCGCTGCTTTTCTCAGCACTGCCTCAGTTGGGACAACACCAATGCACCATGGTAAGTATCAACTCAGTTGAACCTGACAACTACATCTTGAGCACTTGCTATACATCAGTCACTTATCAGTGTTCTGAGACCCTTTTATTTCATTGCCCCTATAACCATAATCACCTTTCTCTTCATCATCACTGTGGAGAAATATACATTAATGGTCTGAGAACCAGTGTTGCAGAGGAAGGTCCCACACAGAATTAAGAAATGGTCCTCTGAGAGGTTTGCAGTTGGAGGTAGAGCAGTTTGGAGACAGGTGGAGCAGAACCCCCCCCATCCTCCATTGTGGGTGGCCTACCTCTCCACCCACCCCCATTCTAGCCCAATCTTTTGACTCTTCTCTGACTCCTTATCTGACATGACATACTGTCAGATATGGGCAGAGCTGGGTCCCTCACTGGGAAGCCATTGAGGAGGAGGCTGTAGGTAGAGAGTCGCCAACTTCATTCAAGGGAGCCTTTCACAACAGGCTTCTAGATAAGTGGGTGGCATCCTGAGACCTGGTTTTGAATCCCTTTGCTTTCTTACTAGCTGGGTGACCTTGGGCAGGTTATTTAATGTCTCTAAATTTAAATTCTCTCATTTACATAGGGTTTAATGATAGTATTCATTTTGAAGAGATACTGTAAAGCTTCTAGATAACAAATATTCCTGGGCCGGGGATTTAGCTCAGCGGTTCCAGCGCCTGCCTCATAAGCCCAAGGTCCCAAGTTCGATCCCCGGCACAAAAAAAACCCAAAAAAAGCTCTTGGCCCGATGATGTTGGTCACAAAGTAGACTTTCATTTAAAGTAGTAGCTATTAATCTTACTCTTCTCTGTGCCTGCATCCCGAATATACTTCCAGACCCTACTTCACAGCCACCTGGGCTTTGGCCACAAGTGATGACGGGACAACACATAACCAACACTGTTACGTTGCAGGTGATGGTGGGACAGATGCATAGGTGCTCGGGGAGTCTGGCAGATGAGGCCACCAGAGCCGTGGAGAGTGACTTCCAAGCTTAGTTTTGCTTTTCAAACCATTTGCTGTGGCCATGAAGCCCCTCAGTCCCTTCCTATTAGGCTCAGCCATGGACCCCTGGTTCTCTACCTTCTAGCCCCAAACCTGACACCACATCCCACCTTCTGGCTCCAGCCACGATCACTGTGCTCCCTCAGCAGTGGGTAAGGCGGCCAGCACTACCGTGTCCAGCCAGTGTGCAGCAGTGGAAGGATCCACTGTGGGTGGAGGGCAGCTCTGTGCCTTTGGGGAAGGATGCTGGCTGGCAGTCTGTCGCCAGGGGGACAGCACTGGCTGGGCAGGTTTAATGAGTCTGGATAGTATCAGAGGCAGCAGAGCCCAGCAGGCTGGCAGCCCGGCCTTCCTGCCCCCCTTCTCCCTGGTGGCTGCAGGAACCCAGTCTCTTCCTGGCTGTTCCTCCTGGATAAAACCAGAAGGGCCACAGGCCTCCTGGAGATAAGGCCAATGGGCCTTGCTCACACTGGAGTGTGTGTGTGTGTGTGTGTGTGTGTGTGTGTGTGTAGCAGGTGGGGGAACAAAGAGAGTCTCTGTGTTTCTTCTAGGATCTTTCTCACCTAGTTGACTTTAACTTTGAATTCCTAGGTCTTCCTGATCGTAGGTCCCTTTCACCTTGAACAGAACTTGTATTTGGACCCTAAATCCTCCAACACTTGTACAAGTCATAACACACAGAAAGACTCTCAGGCGACTATGTCCTGAGTCCCTGTGAGTGCTCTCCTCCACTCCCTGACCACCCTGGTGGGCCTCTATTCTGACTGGCTGATGCCTGTGCTACCCAGTTGTTAAATATGTTGAGTGTCACTGTCACAAAGAATACCAGTGCTCTGGGATCCTGGAGGTGGGGATGGGGGAGGGATGGAGCCAGGTCACTAAAGGGCCGCAGCTTCCAGAATCCAGAGTGGGGATGCCATTCCCCAGCCCTTTGATGTGGGCAGCTGGGGGATAATCAGGCCTGGCTTTTCCATGAATGAGATGGCCCCTCCCTCTGCCCCTTTCCAGCCAGCTCCAGCCTTAACAGTTACTCACATTGATATCTCCGTCCTTCACCCCTGAGGTCAAGTGGGGCCACAGGGTGAGAATGGGGCCTCCCTGAAGAGGTGGCCTGCTCAACAGAGGGATCCCAGGAGGAGTGGAGTGAAGGTCATTATCTTCTGGGGGAAACTGAAGGCTCCTTCTGGGGAAATCACAAATTCAGGGATAGGAGAGGAGATAAAGTGGGTCCTTTGAAGGCAGAAGCCAGGCTTCCTTCTACCCATCCCCACTCATACTGGGCCCATGCAGGCACTCTAGGCACAGTATGACCCCTGGGAACAGTGCTCCTAATTCAGAGCTCCTTCTTTGATACTTGAGCTCCACCTATACTTTGTCTGTTTTCTGGCTTTTATTCCTTTTCTGAATTCTTATGAATGTTGACATTTGCCCTGGTTGCCATAGTGCTTGGGGACAGAGATGAGAGATGAAGTTTTCTGTGGCCCATGGCTGAGAGGTGAAGATGGGGAAGAGTGAAGTGTGGGGAGTGAAGTGGAGCTGAGCTCGAAGAACTGTGCTTGTCTGTGCAGGGGGCAAGGACATGTGACAGGCTGATACTGTGGGCTCCTAGGCAGGACCTCTCTGCCTCACTGCAGAGCCCAAAGGCCAAAGAAAGACCAAGCTAACTCAGTTACTTTGCAGAAGCAAGGACCAAAGGGGACCAGAGGGTGCAGGGTCAGGAAGCGTGTTTATTTGATCCTGCCAATGCTAGACAATGTCCTCCTCTGATCAGCGAGCTATTTGTTTGTAGATGAATGGCTTCCCATTTAACTGATGGGTTGTTCTCTTCATGATTGTTCAGGGGTATTTATGTCATCAGCATGGTCCTCTTCAGAATTCATAAAGTGAGACAATATGTTCACTCATTTACTGATCGTTGTCAAACACACGAGTATCTAAGCAAGCTTAGGATATGCTGAGGGATTCTCAACCAGATGGCAGCCTTTGGTAGTTAAATCAAGAACAACTTTGAGGCCAGAATTGCTCACACTCATACAAACACAAACTGCTGATCAGTGATGATCATTAGCTGATGAGGTTACTGACCACAATCTTACACTGAATGACCATTACACACGAGGCACTCCAAAGAGTTTATGCACATCTTCTCATTTATCCTCACACCTGTCCTATGCAGTGGGCACTCTTACCTAGTTCAGATTTGAGAATGTGATGGAATGGAAACCGGGGTGCAAGCTGCTGTTTGCAGTTGGCAGGGAGCTGTGCATATTTAATTTTCTGGCTGCTCTTTCTCAGTCCTCCCTGGTTGCCCAATTCCATTTCCCCTCCCCTCTCTCCAGTGTTGCCTTCTGGCTCCTCACTCCTTTTTCTTGTTGTCAGAAGTGCTGTGTTTTTTCCTGTTCCTAGAATGAGCTGGCACTGCCTGGGTAGGAATGTTTCTGGGGTCTTCATATGTTGTCCAGCTGAATATGGCTGGGAAACAGCCAGCTGTTGGGACAGGTGTGTGATCATTAGGAGACCTCCCTCTCCATTCTACATCTGTCTTTGTCCTCTTCCCCATCCCTTCCAGGCTATCCCCATCTTTCACTACCACCCTTTCTTCCTCCACCGTGGCTTGCAGCTGCAGTCCTGTTGGGCCTGTGAGGGTAGAAAGAGGTCAGTTTCCAACATTTCCCCATTGCCTAGCCATAGACAGAGTTCCTGGCTCTCTTTTGAACTCCTCTCTAGCTCTAGGAGAGTAGAACCAGGTGTCTTACTCCACCCTTTCCCATTTCGTAGACTTTCCTTTCCTCAAGAGATGTGGGAAGATGTTAGCACACAGAAGGGGGCTGGAGGCTTGAGTTAGCAACCCCAAGAGCACTTGAGGGCCTCACACACTCAGATGACATTTATCATCCTATGATCTCCCCAAATATTCCTTTCTGGGAGTTCAAGGGCTCTGAGACTCAGGTGAGTCTGTCTCAATGTCGCCTTCTGTAAAATGTGTGAGCGATCAAAGGGACATCTGTATCGAGAGTTTCAGACTTGGCTTGTTGGTGAGTCAGTGTGGGGGTCACAGCCAGGGGTAAACTGAGGACTGGGATGTAGCTGGTAGGAAGGGGAGTGTTTGTGCATATGTGCAAAGCTAGTATGTTCCTTAAAACAGGGCCAAGGTGGGAGAAGTTAAAAAGGTCAAGAGAAGCATCTCTTAGCAGCAGCAAAGTGGCAATTAGGAGTCAGGGGTGCAGAACAGGAGATGAGCAGGCTAATATTATAAAGACATTTTGGAGTAGAAAGGGGGCTCTGATTGGTGCTTGGATTTGGATTGTAACTGCACTCTGCCGATTCACGATCTTGGACAAGTCACTTTGCCTCTCTGCAGAGCCTCAGTATCTTAATTTGGCAAATAAGATTCATTTATTCAATGAGTATCTGCTCAATGTCAACTATGTGCCACAAACCTTTTGGGCATGGAGATTCAAATATGAGCAAAGGGGATAACAATCCTTGTTCTTGTAAAACTTCCTCTCTGGTGGAGGTATTGGCTGGGAGGAGGTCCACAATTCCTTCCAGTTAAAAAGTTCTGTGACTTCTGAAGAAAACCTTTTCCAGTAGAGTCACAGAGTGATGAATGGAAATGAACAAAGGAGGAAGAGGGGAGGGTGTGAACTGAAGCTTTGGCCTGAAGGATTGGGGTGTGGGAGGAGGAAGTGAGAGGCCAAGAGGTGGGGAGTCTTCTGAATAGGACAGGTACATCCTGGGTGATTTGATGGACTCTCACTGGCTACTGGCTGAGGGCTGGGGGTAGAGGGCAAGACTGCACGATTACCTCAGCAAACGTTCTTTGCCTGCAGACCCCACCATCCCCACCTCTGGCCCGGATGACCCTTTTCCTGCCAGCCTTGGAAACCCTTCAGCGCAGCCAGAGTGCGGGCCAGAGAGTTGTAGCGTGGATGTGGGCGAGCTGCCAGATGGAGAGGTGCAGCCTCCTGCCTCCCTGAGGCCCCCCTTCTTCCTGACCCTGGAGGCTGACTGGGCAGAGGCCCGGGCTCGCTGGGGGCTGGCCTGGGAGGCCCACGTGTATGGGGCGGGTGCGCTCTTCGGCCTGGTGGCCTTGCTGGCACTGCTGGCTCTGGTGCTCTTGCCCTGGCGCTGCCCGCCTGGTACCCCCTGCCTGGCGCTGCTGGACCTGCTGCTGCTCTCCGCCGGAACCACGCGTGCCTTCCCGCTCTTCTATGACGCCTATGGGCACCGCGACCGGCTGCCGGCTCTCGCCTGGCTGCTCCTGCAGGACCTTCCGCTGCCCTGCCTGGCTGCCGGCCTGGGGCTCGCCTGCCTGCTGTTGGCCCGGCCGCGCCCACCGCGCTGCCCCGCCGGCCTGGCCGCGCTGCTGCTCTTGGGGCTGGGGCTGGCGGCGGCCGCCGCCCTGGGGAGCGCCACGCACCGCCCGCTGCGGCCCCTGCGGCTCGCCTCCCGCGGGCTGCACGCCTTCCTCGCCGCCCTCCTTTCGGGGCTCCTGTTGGCGCTGTCTTGCTTCAGGGGCCGGAGGCGGCGGGCCGGGGCGCCCCTGGGCGGGTCTGGCTTCAAGGGAGCGACCCTGGTCCCACAGGTGCGCAGCCCTTTCGCCCCACGGGAGTCCTGGCGGCGCGCAGCGCGCACGGCCCCGGTGGCGGGCACCTTCGGGCTGCTGAGCGGAGCCCTGCAGGGCTACGAAGTGCTACACGCCCTGGGCTACGGCGGCCAACCTGGCCTGGAGGGGCCCTGGCCCTGGTGGGCTTTCCAGCTCGGCCTGCGCCTGGGCGAGGTGGGCGTCGCGCTCCCTTTAGCGCTGCTGGGGCTCTACCCCACGCTCTGCAGCCCCCGTGTGCAGCCTCGCTGCTGGGCCAAGATCTTCCGTTTGTCCCCGGGCCACGCGGCCCCGCTACTGCCCGGAGGCTGGGTCACCGGGCCCCAAGACAAGGAGCACCTGGGTAGATCTATCGCTCGTGGAGACGCGGAGCTGCTGCAGCTTTGCGCCCTGGCAGGCCCAGGCCCCGACCTGCTACTCCAGGGTGGTGGCTGCCCCGGCTTCGAAGGCGCCTCGGCCAACCCCGTCCCATCCCCAGCCTCCTCCCCCTGCAGCGATTGCACCGTGGACTTCCGGCCGCCCTCCCCGATCAACCTGCGGCGGAGCATCGAGGAGGCCCTCGGTAGCGAGGCGCTGCTGGCTCCTGGCCTCTTTCAGGGCCCTGCCTTCGGGGAATCCTTGCCTGGGCTCGGCCTCTACCGCGCCGCCTCCTTGGGGACCAAGACCAGGGCCGGGGTGGGTGGAAAGTCAGAGGAAGCCCTCAGCTCCCCAGCGCCCCCAGATCTCCCCTCTCCTGGGGCTTGGCCCGCGGAGAGTAGCGCCTCATCTGGCTCCCTGTGCGGACTCTCGCGGGACAGCTCCTCCATGCTGTTATGTTCCAGCCCGGACAGGCCTCTTCGCTGTCCGCTGGTCTGTGTCCTCACTCCCCCTCGACCCTCTGGAAGCAGCCCTAGCCTCCAGATCTCAGGATCCTACCAGGCCTTGTCCTCGCCCTCCCACGACTCTCCGGAGCCTGTTCCTGAGCTGCAGGCCGAGGAGGCCTTGCTGCAGGAGCAATTCCTGGATGCTTGTCGACAAATCGACGAGCTGAGTGTGGGTAGCGACACCATAGACCTGTGATGAGGCGGCCACCTCAATGCCTTGCCACCACACACCCCTTTCTGGCACCTGCTCTGTCTGAGACCTGCACACTGTAACCCTTCCCTAATTCTGCCTGGCTCAGATACCTCCCCACTTCCTTCCCCATCCAGGGGCCCCTGGGTGGGTGAGTCAGCAGCCAGGCTCTGTTGACTGGGAATTAGTGCCACCTTCTCTGTAGCTCTGGGCACTGATGCCCTCAGTTGCAATTTTAGGCTGGCAGGGGTCCCACTTTCCTTGGCCTTCACCAGCAATAAAGCTCAAGGTGCTCCACTCTGGTGCTGACTGAGAGGGGCTGTCCTCAGAAGACCTGGGGCCCTGCCTTGGCCCCATACCCTCCTCTGCTATACCCAGGAATCCCACCCCTGTGGTGAGTGAGACTTCCTGACCTCCACGGCCCCTTTCCCACAGAAGGCTTCACAGCCCTTTCAGAAGACCTTACAGCAGGTGGGTGGGAGGTGAATTCTTTCAGAGTTAATTTATCAATAAAATATTTTCAGAGGAGGAAGTTCTGACCTTCTTGGAAAAGCTTAAATGGGGTGACAGCAGCAGTGGTTCTACCTGAAGTGTAAGTGAGTGAGTCTGCCCTTGACTCCAGGGACCCTCACTCAAGACCAAGGATCTTGTCCTGTGGCTGGGATAAGTGAGGGTCCTGGGAGTGGTCCCTTGAAGATCCTTCTGTCTTCCTGGGAAATGGCTTTTCATAGAGGTGGCAGATGGTCCTGAGAAGTGGGACAGAAACTCTTTAGTCCTCTTACCTGTACTCCCAGGAGCCTGGCTTCAGGTCCTGGTAGACAGCTCGCTAGTTAGGTTACACTCCTTCATGGAAATACTGATACACATGTAAAAGCACCTGGTTGTCTGAAGCTGGAATCCCCAGCAGTCCCTCTGCCAGATTTTCACATTTGGGGATTCACAACCAACACAACCAACAGGTCCTCTTTGAGTTTGGGCTCACCGCCACCCCATCTTCCTCTGTAGAACTCTCCTCTCTCATAGGTGTAGATCCTTCCTGGAGAAAACCTGTCCCCCTGTAGAAGCCTAACTCCCAAAGCAGAACTCACAATGCAGAGATTCATAAACACGTCAAGCCACCAGGCACTGTATAATCCCTTCCTTGCTTGGAGTGGTTGGCTTGGAGCTCTACAGTGCATTTGCCCCTTGGCTAAAATTCAGTGGTTCAGAGTGGCACAAAAGCAGGGGCTTGGGGTAGGTTTGAAAATAAAAATCTGACAATGTTTTGGTCGATGTCCTGCACGTCACAGGGGCATGCACATTAGGCTCAGAGTGGAAGAACAGGAACTTGAGTGGGAACTTCAGCTGGTGGAGATTGGAGAAGGGAGGCTGGGAGCCAAGGGGGAAGTTGGCAGGAAGGCTGGGAGGGGATTGGACCCCCATGCAGCCAGGCCAGGCTCCATGTGCTAGTAGGGGAATTTGAGTGCTGCTCTCCTTGCAGATGAAGGTCTGGTTTGGCTGAGAGGAGCAGGCCTCTGAGGCCTCTGAGGAGGAAGGGGAGCCAGCAGTGTCTTGGGGAGAGTGAGAGTCACAGGAGGGAGAGAAATGGGAGGCTGTGATGCAGTCGAGGCTAAGGGATATGCCTGGAGTCATTCTGATCGTGTCTCCTCCATCACCTGGCTCAGCTTGGCTGGGAAATTCCTGCTGCATTGTCTCTCTGGGCTGAGGCCCAGAGAGCTGCCAGCCTCCTAATTGAAGGCATTTCTCACTGGTGTCATAGTGGCTATAGAGGCTCAGCATCAGCACAGCATTGTGTCAGGTAAGGAGTGCTTGTAGCTGCTCTGAGAAAGTGCTTGCTTTCTTCCCCATGTTCCCTTCCACCTGCCGCTCCTCTGGTTGTGCTCACACTCAGCTCCTCTGCCCTCTCTTCCTCACTCTAATCCTGGCCAGCTCCTCTCTCTCTCTCTCTCTCTCTCTCACTCTCCACCTGGGCCTCTGGGTTTGGCACACACTTCCCGAGAGAGCAGCCCAAGCCTCAAAGACCCCCAGTCAATCTCTCCGTCTG
This sequence comes from Heterocephalus glaber, assembly GCF_000247695.1. Next base: position 7,625,561 of record NW_004624783.1, read on the forward strand.
TCTGTCTGTCTCTTTCACACACACACACACACACACACACACACGCACACACGCACACCACACGTGCACACACGCTTTGTTTCTAAATGGGGCTTGTGAGGAAAGAAAAGGACATGAGAATACAGCTCTAACATTTTGTTAATTTTTCTCAGTAAGAATTACTGCAGCCCTTTGACTCCCTACAGAGGCCAGGACTTGGATTAGACAGCTTTTCCTTCCCTTTTGTCCCTTGCCTTATCCCACATATTTCCTAGAAGGAGTCCAGGTAGATCCAAATGCAGATGCCCTGCAATTCCAAATCTTGGTACTTCTGGGGACTGAGGGACAAGCTCACTTACTTACATCCATCTGTGCATCCATCCATCCACTCATTTGTTCTCTTAAAAATATTCATCAAGTGCTTACAATGTGCTAGGTGCTGGGAATAGAGAGGTAAAGGAGAAAGATACCAGCCCGGGATTTATGAAGTTGTGGGTCTTTTGGGGAAAAGCAGACATTAAACAATGAATCACATAAATAATCACAATAGCACAAGTAATTGGTTACAATTGTGAGAAGTGTGGTGAACAAGAACTGTTTGGAATTATAGAAAATTTAGCTTGCAAGGGGAATTGAAGCCAGAGTGATGAGACCTGGCAGAGGCTGGCTGAGAACAGGCCAGGGCTCCCTGACTTCCCTTCCAGGCTCCTGCACAGTGATGGATGAGGAGCAGGCTGATGGTTTATTTCCCCTGGAAGCCACATTGCAGAGTTCCAAGGCTCCCGTTATTTAATAAAGAACACTGCATGTGTCCTGAGTAGATGGATGAGAAAATATTCCTGATGGAAGAACCATGTGCCTTCCCTGATATGAATGGATAGGAGAAGGTGAGGTAGGAAACAGATGTGGACCCACATCTGAACTATGGGTAGAGTAGAATGTATCAATCGTACTGTTGTCCTTCCTGAGGGCTGCAAAGCCCTGCACTGTGGGTATCTGCTGCCATCTGATGGTTTTGTCCTTCAAGGAAAATTTGGGTACACAGTATACAACATTCATAGTGAATATTGGATGCTAGAACAACCTTCTCAGTGTTCTTTTCCTGTACATATTACATCCAGGACTAGAAAAGCCTCCCCATACCTGAGGCCTCAGAACCTTGCAGTTTGGTCTTTGGGAATGGAATGTTGATTCCTATGGTGGGGAATAGGGCAGGAGGGAAAGAGAAAGAAGAGGGAGGGATGTTGAATCTCAAATCAACTTTGTTCAAATGACCTAACTCATTTCCTTTGTCTGTATTACTCTATACCACATAAGATTTACCTTGTAACCCTAACAATCTGTTTTGTATTTCAATGCTTCCTTTCTTAAGTTCTGTGTTTAAAAATAACTGTGATGCTGGGTGTAATGGCGCACGCCTGTGATCCTAGCACTCAGGAGGCTGAGGCAGGAGGATTGCCATGAGTTCAAGGCCAGCCTGAGCTACATAGTGAGGACAAGGCCAGGTTGAACTACATAGTGAGACCCTGTCTTAAAAACAAAAACAAAAATAAAAAAAAAAAACAATTGTGGTGTGTTTTTTGAAGCATATTTTACATGGCTTCACAAATCTGATGCTTAGTGTTTCTTCTTTTTCCTATATCACTAAAACTGATCATTCATCCATCACAAAGGTATTGAAAGTGAATGGAGAGCTGGGCTTGGTGATGCAGGCCTGCATTCCCAGTACTTGGGAGGCTGAAGCAGGAGGATTGCAGTGAGTTCAAGGCCAGTTTGGGCTACATAGTGAGGTCAAGACCAGCCTGAACTACAAAGCAAGACCTTCTCTCAAAAAACCAAAACCAAAACCAACACACACACACACACAGAAGGTGAATGGGGCTTGAGGAGAAAGGGAAATTATTTTATTCACTATATATTTCACCTTTTAAAATTTTTCTACCTACCATGCCACTATCATTTAAAAGCAATGATTTTGGCCAGGTAGGCCCTGGAAGTCTTAGGAGGATTGCAAGTTCAAGAATAACCTGGGCAAGTTAGCAAAAGACCCTGTCTTAATATAAAAAATAAAAAACAGGCTGGGGATGTAGTTCAGTGAGAAGGGCCTGGATTCAATCCCAAGTACAGCAAAAATAAAATTAAAATAATGATTTTGGGCAGCAGATGTAGCTTAGAGGTAGAGTTCTTGTATACCATTGCATAAGGCCCTAGAATCAATCCCCAGCACTGAACAAAACAAAACGAAAACAAAAGCAACTATTTATTTTCTTTAGGAAACTTCCATTTCCTCCCCCGCCCCCCCCAACCCTAACCCTAACCCCGGTGCCGGGAATCAGGACTTTGCACTTGCTAGGCAAGCACTGTGCCACTCAGCTAAATCTCCAGGCCCTAAAGACAACTATTTAAAAAAATGCCTTGGGTACTTCTTTCAATTGGGCATTCTGTGGATGCAGGGTCTTGCACACAGGTCTCTTCCTTAGCCCTACAGATGGCAAACACTATATGTTCCAGAACCCATACGCACCCAGATCTCCTTTTTGACAGTGAGACCTCTCAGCCTTCGGTCTGTCTGATAAATTTACCTAGGGAGGATCTTTTATCTCTGGGTGGGGCTGGTTCTGGGTATTATATTTGCTTTGGGTCCATTCTGATGTGATCTCGAAGCGAGCATGCTGTGATATACATATATAATATATATGTTTTTCTTTTCTTTTTTTTGAGACAGAGTCTCACTCTGTAATTCAGGCTGGCCTTGAACTCACTATATAATCCAAGCTGGCCTCCAACTCGTGGTGATTCTTCTGCCTCAGCCTCCCAAGTGCTGGGATTACAGGCCTGTGCCGCCATGTTAAGAAAAATATTTATAAAATTTTTTAAAATGTCTATCTCACTTACTAGCTGGTATTCTATACTAGAGCAGGGACCCTGTCTTTTTTATTTTTTTTAGCGTACCAGTTTTATCCCTAATCCTTGGTACATTAAGTAGGGGCTCAGTAAATATTTATTGAGGGAATAATTGTGTACCATTTGTGTCTATATGTACTTCAATAGCTACAATTTGTCAGCGAGACTGAGGTGACATTTATCTCAGATTCTCTGAGGATATGAGAGTGTATGTGACAAGCTTGTGTCTTTGCATTCTGGCTGCAGTTTCTGCCTGGAACCCGGGAATCTGATGAGGTACTTCAGAAAATATTTATTAAGGATCCATCATATGTCAGAACTTGGATAAGGCCTGGCTCAAAAATGTCTTTTCCCTATTCTGGTGAATTTGGAGTCGACTTCCTGGAAATGAGATTTCAAGAGGATAAACTGTAGATGCCAAATTTCCGGGTGTGTGTAAGAGGCTCCGCCTCTAGGCGGGCCGCTTTTTTATTTTTTATTTTTTTTAGTTCCGGAACGTTTCTTCCGCTTCCCTCCACGTTTTCCTCCGGAGTCTTTTGAGCGACGAGCACTTCCGACATCTCCCGGGCCCCTGGTGCGGTCGTCCTGTTAAAGCCAGCCTCTCGAGTCGCGTGCACCGGCCTGGTCACTCGTAGCGTCGCGAACCTCGGTTTCCCGGTCTCATGGCCGGCCTGACCTTGTTTGTGCGCAATCTGCCGCCTTCCGCCCGTAGTGAGCAGCTGGAAGAGCTGTTCAGTCAGGTGGGGCCGGTGAAACAGTGCTTCGTGGTGACTGAGAAAGGTAGGGGGGGGGGCCGAGCGAAGAGACTGGGGTTCCTGGGGGGCGAGATGGGAGTGGGGCCACCGTCCCAAACTTTAGGGAGCCACTAGTCACCTTCCCTAAGTGAAGGAACTGGAGTTTCTTTTCCCACCTGACTGCTTTAGATGGGCCCGTAGGGTTGGTTTATGAAAGGCAAAGCATCAAGTTTCTGTAGCGCTTTCCGTTTGTTATACACGTTTACATATGTCTTATTTTGTAATAATGAAACTTTTTAACAGTTAATAAAGCATCGGTAAGGCTTATTGAGGGCTAGTTGATTGCAAGGCAAGGTGCTTAGTTTGACAGTCTTATTGTAGAGCCTTAATCCTATTTTGCATGCAAAAATCTAGAACTTAGGGAAATTTAGTAACTCTGAGTTCCTAGAGCTAGGAAGTCGCAGACCCAGAATTTGACCTTCAGGCTTGAATCTCTTAGCCAGTATGCTGTGCATTCGTTCCTCTGTTCAGCAACTACTTACTGAATGCCTACTATGTCCTGGGGCACTGTTGTAGGTCCTGGGGATACAGCAGGATGCAGCAAACTGGAAATCCACAGCCAGTAAATAAGCCAACTACGTAGTGACAATGGTGATGAATACTATGGAGAAAAATAAATCAGAGAAGGGGGATAGGGAGTCTGCTGTATGTAAGAGAGCTGCAGGGACAAGAGTAGTAGTATGGATAGGTTGGCCAGAGAAGCCCTGACTAAAGTGAGAGGGTGAATTTATGTCTTTCAGGCAGAACAGTCTAAATGGAAGAAACAGCAAGGTCAAGGATACTGTAGCAGTCTGGGCCCTGTAGCACATGCCTGCAATTCTTGCTACTCAGGAGACAAAGGCAGGAGGATTGAAAGTTTGAGGCCAGCCCAGGCAATTTAATGAGACCTTGTTTCAAAATAAAACTTTTAAAAAGGGGGCTAAAGGTGTAGCTGAACACTAGACCACTCGCTTAGTTTATACGAGGCTCTGGATTCAATCCTCAGTACTAAAAAAAGGATATTAAAGCAGGCGTGTGACTGGTATATGGGAGAAGTAGCAAGGAGGACAGAGTGACTGGAGTGAAGTGACTGAAGGGAAGATAAATAGGAGATGAATTCTAGAGTACCAGATCACATAAGATCTTGTAGGCCATTGTAAGGACTTTGGCTTTTACTATGTTTATGGGAGACCATTGGTTTTAATCAGAGGCCAGTAACTATGACCTGGTTTACATTTTGAAAGATTCTCTCTGAATGCTGTGTGACAAATAGACTATTGGAAAATAAGACAGGAACAAGGAGACCAGTTAGTAGGCTCTTATAGTAATCTAGTGAGAGATCAGGGTTTTGGACCAGGACAGTGCAATGGAGGTGGGGAAAGTGGTTGGATAATGGACGTTATTTGAAGGAGAGGATTTGCTGATTGGTCATAGGAAAAAAAAAGGAGTCAATTCTGATTCTAAGGTTTTTGGCTTGAGCCACTGGAGAGATTTACTGAGTTGTGGAATACTGTATGCATCATACCACCCAGGATGGAGGGTTGGAGAATTACAAGGATTGTAAAAGCATTCTTTCCTCTTACCTTAACTGTCAAGGGGAACCCAAGATAGGTACCTGAATGTTATTCAGAGTATACATTAGCTCCCTCCCAAGTTGCCAGGCTCTCTGCAGGTGGCTGGCTCTTTGCCTTTCAGCAGTATAACTGATGAGAACTGGCATCTCATGGACTCCTCTCTCCCCCTGTATTGTATATGAGTACGTTAGTAGCCAGTATGATATGTGCTAATAATCAGCCCATTTGACTTCTATTTGCTAGTAAGAGAAGTTATAGTTAGGATCATCAATGTGGTTCTGGCGGTACAAGCCATACCACCTGCCTGGTTCATTGTCATTCTAAGTATAGATATAAGTGAATGAGAGGAGAGTGTCAATACATTAAATTTTCTTTCTTTTCTTTCTTTTTTTTTTTTTTTGATACTGGGGATCAAACTCGGGACCTTGTACTTGCAAGGTAGGCAGCAGAACCACTGAGCTAAATCCCCAGCCCTACATTAATTTTTCTTAAGCTGCAGATTATTACCCATTAGTAAGTCTTGAGTGGGTTGTGGCTAGAATTTATTTATTTGTTTATTTATTTATTTTGAGAAAGGGTATCACTATGTAGTCAAAGCTGACCTTGAGCTCTATTATGATTCTCCTGTTTCAGCCTCCCAAGTGCAGTTATTACAAAGTGTGCACTACCACATGTGGCAGAGGCTAGAGTTTTTAAAAATGGGGCAGGGGATTAGCTCAATGGCACTGTTCCTGCCTGGCAAGCACAAGGTCCTGAGTTCGATTCCTGGTATCAATCAATCAATAAATAAATGAAGTAGAGTAAAAGGAATACATATATAGCAAAGGTTAAGTATTTGTAAGACTTTTCTGTGAGTTTTGTATAAAGAATTTATGTCTTTACTGGTTCCAGTATAGGAACCCTTACTGTGGGTTATCAAAACAGTTTGAAAAATAACTGCTATACAGTGCCAGATATGTTCCAGGGAAGAACAGACCATGAAATGGGAATTCTCTTTTAAGTCCTCAGAATATAGGCCACATGTAATCTTGCTGACCTTATGGACTTGGTCTAAAACCTTAACAGCATCTCTTATTTCATTTTTGAGAAAACTGTACTTTCCTTTCCAGACAGCTGAGATGTATTGGAAAGAGTGCTGCATTCAGTGGGATGGGTGGGTGAGGTGAGGTTTTCCTTAAAAGTAGTGGCACGTCATCCAGCCTCTTAAAGATAGGATGGTTTCACAGGACTGTTGCAAGGGTTCTAGTTGTAAAAGTTGTGAGAGTGCTTTGTGCAGATGTAATTATTAGTATGTGCTTTTATTTGGGCACTGAACTTCTTCACATTTGAACTGCTTTATTTTTGGTTGTACTGATCAGGAAGTGCCTTGATTTTTCTTGTTTTCTGAAAGGTGAGTGGGCAGGTTTTTGAGAGGGAGTTTCAAGAGAAAAGAAATCAGTCTCCATGGCACAGTATGTTTTCTTGGTGCTGAATGTCAACTTTAAGCAGTTTTGAAAGAGAAGCAGGGCACTCAAGCTCTTGTTTCTTCTGTGGTGGTGGTGGTGGGGCAGACTTGTTGGTCTGGCTTGTTCCGTTTGATACATTAAATTACTTAAAATTTTACTACACAAAAAATACCAAGGAGGATTACATTTGATATTTGTAATTATTTATTGTTTGGTTCTAATATTCTCTGTGGAGTTGGTAAGAAAGAATAAACTGACAACTAACATCCTTTACATCATTCACTTAGTTTTCCTCTATCTCAGATTGTTTTTTGGAAAGAAAGGATGGTAATATTTGCTTTACCTACCTTGGACTGTCTTGAAGATAAAATGAGGTCAGTGATTTATAGCTGTTTTGTAAAGGTTTAATTTGATACTGAATAGCTAAGGCTTTGGTAATATCTCCAGATTCCCAAAGCAGTGCTTATTGTTTGAGGTTCTTTTTTCAGAGTTTCAGGGATTTATTGGAGATCTATTCTAAGGAAGGACTGCATTATTTATTCTGACTTTTGAAGCTACCATACTTACTTAACATTAGGCGAGGAGAAGAAGAGGCACTAGCAGCAAGACACTAAATTAGGAGAGGAGAGGAAACCTAACAGTTTCGGAACAAAGTGCGGAAGGAGCTACTGATGTTAGCCTTATTTTGTTCCCTCCTGAGACTTTTGGTAAACTGATCACAGTATGGTTTCACAGGATGTCTGCTTGCTTAGGCTTTGAGGATTTCCTGGTTTAGTGTACTTGGCTTCTGATTCTCTGTCCTTTTCACCCCTACTCCCTTCTTGCCTTGTTCCAGGGAGTAAGGCATGTCGAGGCTTTGGCTATGTCACTTTCTCCATGCTGGAAGATGTTCAGAGGGCCCTCAAGGAGATCACCACCTTTGAAGGTTCCAAGATCAACATTACTGTTGCCAAGAAAAAACTGAGGAACAATTCCAAGGAAAAGAGGAAAAATGGTGAGTTTCTAATAACTGAAGAGAGTGTTCCTGCAGGGTGAGGAGCAGCACTGTGAAAGTGAGAGCGAGGCAGGGTAGAGTGGGGGATAGTGTCTAGATCTTAGAGCGCTCTGCGTTTCTTTTCCATATCCAAATCATCTGACATATTTGGATGCTCGTTTTAATCCTTTGCTTCCATCTCAGTCTGAAGAATCTCATGTTTGTGGATACGGCCATGCTTAACCCTGTAAATGCCATCTGTTACTAGTAGCCTTTTCTCTCTGATGGCTCTCCAGAAGTGGGTGGTTTTAGAGCACAGATTCATCCCATGCTTTTTTTTTTTTTTTAAAGAAAATTCAGAGTCTCCAAAGAAGGAGCTGAAGACTAAGAAGGCCAAAGTGGCAGATAAAAAAGCCAGATTAATTATTCGGAACCTGAGCTTTAAAGTAAGTGGTGAACTAATACTGTGTGTGGTGAAGGTGTTGGAACCAGTGCATGCTCACTGGTGGAACTCTTCACTAATGTGGTATTGTTGGGCCTGATTCCTCTGGGAATGAACCTCAGCCTATTGAATTAAGAAAATGGCCTTAAAAATTTAGTAAGGACACTACATGTGAAGATGCCTACTTTGCGGGAAACTGGCACAGAGAAAGGGAGTTGAAAAAGCTCTCTGGTGTCTGTCTGTTTGGCTTCATAGATACAAAGTAAGGTGTCCTCCATTCAGAACTGTTTGGTGTCCTAGTCTCCAAAGTAAAAGAGTAAAATGATTCAGACTTTTCCTAATATATGAACTTAGTAGGTGGTGTTTTATGTTTATTTGTTGTGATATTTTTCTTTTTTCAAAACTTTTGGCTTTAGTGTTCAGAAGATGACTTGAAAACAGTATTTTCTCAGTTTGGAGCTGTCCTTGAAGTAAACATTCCAAGGAAGCCAGGTACTAGTATACTTTCATTTTATGTGGATTAGTTTGGGGTTATTTAACCTGTCTTTTTCCCGTATTGCCTTGAACTAGAAATACAGCATTTATGTCATGCTCTTCATGAGCCCTAGATAATATGGTATTTATGAAGTATCTGGCACAGTGCTTGACACATAACTCAAATAACAGTGCTGTTCCTGTGATGGTATTTTTAGATAGATCACAGTTAGTTTTAGAAGATTAGTTACTGTTGGTATTAACTGTCCTCAAACCTCAGTGGGTTCACTCAGCAAGAGGATACTGTATAACAGTGGTGGTGAACCTATGACATACGTGTTACTTGTTTTTCTTTTAAGACCTAACATGTTAATGTCTGAGTTGTTTTTTCTAAACTAGAGCCTTAGTATTTGGGATTAATTGCATTGTTGGTACTTTGATAAATAAGTGGGTTTGGGTTGCAGTTTGGGCGCTCAGTCTCTAAAAGGTTCCCTCACCATCACTACTGAATAACGTATTGCTTTGGAGAAGAGACTTTGTGACTGGCTCTCAGGATTTGGGCTGTTTTGCAGCTTGGTTGCTGTAATTTCCTTTGTAGTGTTCTGTTGGCTCCCCCTTGCTGCCTGTAACGTCTTTGTACATTTCATTTATACACAGATGGAAAGATGCGTGGTTTTGCTTTTGTTCAGTTCAAAAATCTCCTAGAAGCAGGAAAAGCTCTCAAAGGCATGAACATGAAAGACATAAAAGGTGAGTTTTCTATACCCGTACCGTTGGCCCAAATATTTCTGGTGTTTGGTGTTTGAATTAACATAGTAACCTATTTTTTACATTTTCTAGAGGTGTTTGCACTAAGGAGAGTTCATTGCTAATATGTAAGCATTTAGAAATACAGTGGTACCTCAGTTCATGAACTTTTGCAAGCTTGCAATTCAGTTGCAGCCAAAATTGTAGAATGAATTCTACCACCAGAATTGTGGAAAGAATTAAGTTCATGAACAGAGGTACCACTGTATTTCTAGTATCTGATTTAAGTGTTAAACTTAAGAACCCAGACCGGGATTCTTTTATTTGGTGAGACTATCCTTTAAATTTTTTTACTGATTATTTATTTTGTATTTTTATATGTCGTACTGAGGATTATCCCCAGGGCCTTGCACTGTGCTACATCTTCAACCCCTTTTATTTTTATTTTGAGATAGGAATCTAGCTAAGTGGCTGAGTTGCTCAGGCTGGGTGTCTTAATTACTTTTTTTCTCATTGCTGAGACTAAATTCCTGACACCCAAAGTTTAAGGGGGAAAGGCGTATTCAGCTCATAGTTTATAGAGGTATTAGTCCATAATTGGCTCGCTTCAAGGCAGGGTGGCATGGCAGAGAGGCATTGCAGAGGAGAAATAGTTCATGGCAGGCGGAAGATAACAAAGCAACAAAGGACCAGATAAGCCTCTTTCTGTCCCTTATATTTTATCCAGGCTACTGGGATTATGGTGGTGCCAAACCAATCAATGGACTGATTTAGTAATCATCCACCCTTAATCTTAGCACCTTTAATCCTAGCATTGCACCATGAATCAGTCACACACCTGAGATCCAACCACCTCTGAAAAAGCCCCACCTATGACTGCTTAAGGCTCTAGGAGGACATCTAGACATAACCCGTAACACTGGGCTTGAACTTGTTATCTTCCTGCTTCAGCTTCCCAGAGTGCCATCACACCCACCTTAACCTCATAATGAATGGTGTGTGCCATCACACCCATCTTAACCTCATAATGAATGTCCTGGAAATAATCACTGATAGATCAAGTTAGTATCTAAGTTCTTTCTTCTTGGTTGTGATACCTGCCCAGCATGGGCTATTTAGACTGTCTAAGAATACCCTTAGTATTGATTATCAGATATTGTATCTAAAGAATAGATTAGCCTAGAAGCTTCCTGACTTGTGACTAGGGTATCCATTATTCCAGAATGCATTTTTTTGGTTTGTTCTTGCTTTTGATTTTTGGTATTGAGGATTGAACCCAGGGCTTTGTGCACGTTAGGCAAACACTGTACTGCTGAGCAACATCCCCAGCCCTTTTTAAATAATTGATGTTATTTTATTAAGGCTTAATCTTTTTTTTTTTTGGTACCGGGGATCAAACTCAGGTCCTTGCGCTTGCCCAGCAGGCGGCAGAACCACTGAGCTAAATCCCCGGTCGATGTTATTTTATTATCAGATAGTCTTACTATCCACGCTGGCCTCAGCCTTAAAGTCCTCCTGCCTCTGTCTGGCTCCAGAATGCCTGTTTTGCTCCTTGCTAGTCTAACTGGAAAATTACCCCTCCCTTTTTTCCCCACTACATCTTATCCAAAATGTGGCTTTGTAGAAAGGCTAAAATCCTGTTCATTGTTTAAAAAGGCAGCTACGGAGAGCTTTATGTAATGACCCACAACCTCTGAATTGGCATTTCTTGTCTCCACTGCTTCCATTACTTTCTGCACTCTTTTTTTTTTTTCCCCGTACCAGGGATTGAACTCGGGACCTTGTGCTTGCAAGGCAGATGGCAGAACCACTGAGCTAAATCCCCTGTTACTTTCTTTGATGGGTAGGAAGTCACTCTCAGGAAGTGGGATGTTAAATGGTGGAAAGGCTTTATGACACCACTTTTCTGTTTGACAGGGAGAACAGTGGCAGTGGATTGGGCTGTGGCAAAGGATAAATATAAAAATACACAGTCTGTTTCTGCCCCAGGTAAGGTACGGTAGTGTCAGGTAAGAGGTAAGAGTGTGGAACCAAGTCTTGTATTTATGTTAAAAGAGAACCTGCTTGTAAGAGAGTGGGGGTATCACCAAATTAGCCAAATCACAAAATTAGCCAAACAAACAAGATAGAGCATGTAGGAAAAACTGGATTCCTGCAGGTTCAGAAATGAGCCCGGGGCCATGTGTCAATCTGTATTGGACCATCTGGTAATCTAGTGCCAAAACATAGTATCTTTTGGGTCCTAGTCTACTCCTAGGGTGTGCCTGTGAGTGAAGAGAGGCCTGAGTTCATTGTTCCTTCCACTCGTTCTCCTTTTCCAGCTTTTCATAGGAGTGGTGAAACATTAAGAATAGAGAAACTTAAAACTTGAGTTTTATTTAGAAAACAATTGGCTTTTAAGCCACTGGGGTCTGGGAGAATAGAACTTGCTGAGATCAGAGTTTGTGGGAAGGCCTCAGGGTGAGCACTATGCTGACTGTGTTATACAGGTGGTGTGCTGTTTGCAGAGGCTCAATTGCTATTTCTCTCACCCTGGGGCAGGTTAACCTCAGGTGTTTGATGAATGGAATACACTTCAAAGGAATCTGGGCAATGAGGGCTTTGGTTTTGTTTTTTTCTTTTTTCTCTCATACTTTCTCTTACATGTAATCATTTCGTGGGGATTGGTTCCAGGACTCCCCTCACATACCAAAATTCTTGAGTGCTCAAATTCCTTATATAAAATAGTGTAGGTTTGTGTAGAACCTATGCACATTCTCCTGTATGCTTTTAATATCTCTAGATTACTTATAATTCTAATACAAAGTAGTACTATGTATGTACTTGTTATAATGAATGGTTTAGGGAATAATGACGAGAAAAAGGTCTGCATGTTTAGTACAGATGAAATTTTTAAAAAATAATTTTGATCTTTGGTTGAATTTGAGGATGTGGAACTGGTAGATATGGAGTGCTGACTGTACAATAAAATATACATGAAATTCTAAAAAACTGAACAAAGTAGAAACTTGGAGTATTACTCCTGTCAAAATAACCTTGTTTTGGATATTAAATGGATTGCTAACTTTCTCTATCTTCCACCATAGGTGAGGAGAAGTGCTTTGAACTTAAGCATCAGGGGTCAGTTAAAAAGAATGGCAGAGCAGAAGAGAAAGAAGATAATGATGGAGATGTTGATGTTGGGGTTGATAGTGATGATGGTGATAGTGATGAGGATGAAGAGAAGGAGGAGAATAAAGAATCAAAGGTGACCAAACATGTGCATGTTCAGAAGAGGTAAGCTGCTCAGCCTGTCAGGGATAGGAAAACCCTCCTGTCTTCCCAGCCCCCTCCGCTGCAGAGTTGACATGTGTTGTGAAGTTGAGTAGCCACTGTGTCACACCCTTTGTTCTGGCTGTGCCATTGCAGAGCAGTCAAGAGAGCATTCCCTGTAGAAAGCAGCGATGAAGATGATTCACATGAGGACACTGACCTGGAGGAAAGAGGTAGCATTGATAGTGAGGAGGAACTGGTACCAAGTGACAGCAGTGCTGAAGAACAAGAGGATAAAGGTTTGCCTGGGTCTTTAAATGTGTTACTGAGAAATGCACATCAATTCTGTGCTCAGCTGCCTCCCCCACCTTTTTTGTTTTTGGCATACTCTAGATTGAACCCAGGGCCTCTAGATTGTAGCCAGGGCCAGCTACATCCCCATCCTTTGTTATTTTTTATTTTGAGACAGGGTCTCACTAAGTTGCTATGTAGTTCATGCTGGACTACTAGTTCAACTTGTGATCTTCTTGCCTCAGTCCCCCAGAGTGCTGGGATTTCAGGCATTTACTACCATGCTTGGTTTCAGACCTCTTTTTATTTATTTATATATTTAAAAATTTTTTTAATTTTAATCTTTTTTTTGGTACCGGAGATCGAGCTCGGGTCCTTGTCAGGCCTCTTTTTAAGTAGGACCCTAAATTCTATCAAACTTAGTTTAAATACTTAAAAAGAAACCTTTATATTCCTTTCTTCTATAGTTGTTTTGCTTGGTTGCTTTATTGTTTTGTTTTTTAAATGAGCTTGGAGTGGTGTTTGAGGATTAAAATTCTGTTAGGAAATTTAAAACCTCCCTTAATGCTGCGGTGTTTACCTCTTTCTCTGTTTTGTTTTTTTTTTAACCTCTTTCTCTCTTGATTGTCCATGTTGATTGAATACTGGATAAATAGTATATATTACACATTAACACCAAAGTAGATTTTAAACAGCTCCTTTGAGTTGAGGTGGAATAAAGGACTGGATAGTCAACTCAGTCTTCCATGATAAAACATGACAGACTGGCAGCTTAAACAAGAGAAATGTACTTTCTTACAGTTGTGGAAGTCCCAGGTCAAGGTGCTAGCTGATTCAGTCCCTAGGGAGGCTTTCTTCCTGACTTGCAAACTACTGTCTTCTCACTGTGTCCTCAGTAGCTTTTCCCTGTGTGTTTCAGGGGGCAGAAAGAATAAGAACAAGCTTGGTCTTATAAGGACACCACTCCTATTGGATAGAGCTCCACGTATGACCCCACTTAGCCTTAATTACCTCTCTCAATTCCCTGCCTCCAGATATAGTCACTTTGGGAGTTAGGCCTTCAGTATATGAATTTTGGAGGGACACAGTTCAGTTCATAACAGGGACATCTGGGAGCATTTTGTAAAACTATTACCAGTCCCTATTGCTACGTTTATTGAGAATAAACTCATTTATTGAGGAAAGCAGTTCATTACAGAATGAGAAATGGCCAATTAGTGGCCAGATTTGTCTGGTTAGAGATTTTTATTCAGCTATTTTGCTCCCAGTTCTGTAAGCCTGATTTGCTGGCTTGACTGTATAAAAAATCTGAGGAAATAAGCTTTTTCTGTGAGGATAATGGTAGTAGATACCTTAGAATCAAAGCTTTTCCAGTGATGCTACTATGAGATTCCCCAGATTCAGCTGTCTCTTATCATTCTTTCACTTGAAAACTTAAAGGACTTTTTTTTTTGTACTAGGGATTGAACTCAGGACCTTGCACTTGTGAGGCAGGCGGCAGCACCACTGAGCTAAATCCCTGGCCCTTTTTTTTTTTTTTTTTTTGAGGGACTGGTTTCTGATAATGAGGGAAAGTTAAAAAATACAATGCAGAAGGGTTTAATAGGAAATCAAAACTTCCTCACCAATCTGTCCAGTAATTTCCACAAGTAACTGGTGTTATTCGATGTAACCTTCCAGAAATGTTCTGTGTACATGTAAGCACACATGTTTATTCTTCAAAACAAGTAGCGAATGTTCCTTAATAACCAGATCCTCAGGCTCATGGGACACATCCCCAGAGACTACCATTGTTAATATTTGTTATGTGTCCAGAAAACGTCTTAACACAGTTATAGGCAAAACAAATGCATATATACATGAACACAATGCAAGTGTATGTGTGTGTGTGAATGTGTGTATGGGTATATTTTGTCCTCAAAAATTCTACATATTTTATATTTTCAGAAAGTTTATGCTGTCATAGCAGTATATGAGAATATCTTTTTTTTACACTTTTTTAAATTAAAAGAAATTTTTTTTTTTGCTTTTTTGAGATAGGGTCTTGTTGTGTAGTTTGGACTGGCCTTGACCTCACTTTGGTCCAGGCTGGACTTCAACTCATGGTGATACTCTTGTTTCAGCCTCTGGAGTGCTGGCTTGGATTATAGGTACACGCTACCATGAATAGCTACACACTTTTTACTGCATTATATTCCATCTGTCTTTTTGGTTTTGCCAATTTATGGGTGAAAAATAGTATTTCCTTTCTACTATACCTCCAGCTCCTGTACTACTTTTTTTTTTCTTTTCATGCGTGCCATGCAAATATCCTACCACTGTGCTACATTCCCAGCCCTCTTTTATTTTTTATTTTTATTTATTTATTTTAATTTTTTGATTTTTCAGACATTTATTTAAAGTAGGATTCTGAAGACTAAATAATTCTTAAAATTATATTTCAGGCTTAATCAAGTTCATAAAAATATTTTGAAGACAGCTGCATCCACAGCTTTCAACTGTGTGATTACTTCTTTGCCCCTTCTCTTTCTTTTCTTTCTCAAATAACCTCTTTGAGATATGGTTCAAGGTAGAATTTATCCTTCTCATATTTTGTCCACTATTCTTTCAGCAAGATCTGATGCTTCAGGCTCAGGTCCAATGCTCTCTTAATGTGAAACATCCTGTCATTATAAAGGTTCTCAGGAAGCCTTCTTATGGCTTCTTTCATGTCTTCGTCTTCGTATATTGTATCATCACGCATTAAGCCCAGCTTGTTGAATCCTGCAGCATTGTAACACCATTTCTGAATACCATCCAGCCACTGGCCTGATGCTGCAACAGCAGGCCTGCTCGCCATTTTGACCCCAGAATCCCAGCCCTCTTAGAGATGGGTTTAATAGGTTGCTGAGGCTGGCCTTGAACTTGAGATTCTCCTGCCTCACCCTCTTGAGTAGCTGGGATTACAGGCATGTGTCATTGTGTCTGGCTGTTTCTCTTTCCCTTTTTTTGTTTGATGTTTTTGAGATAGGGCCTTGGTATGTAGTTAAGACTGGCCTCAAACTCACAGTAATCCTCCTGCTCTAGCCTCCTGAATGCTGGGATTACAGGCGAGCGCCACCACACCCAGCTTGGCTGTTTTTCTTGAATGATGAGTTTACATATATTTAGTTGTTTATCCTTTGTCCATCTAAAAATTATTCTTAAAACTAATTTATGCAGAATCTTATTTAAGATTTAAGAAGTTAGTCCTTTGTCATATGATTTGCACTAGTCTTTTTCAGTTTATTTTTCTTCTTATCTTAGATGTGCGAATCTCAAAGAAAAAGAAGAAATTACCCTCTGATGTGAGTGAAGGGAAAACTGTTTTTATCAGGTATGCCTTCTATTTCAAGAGCTACTGTTTGCATTGTTCTCCTCTTGTCCCTTCCCTTCCCTCCTTTCCCCTTCCTCTTCCCTTCCTCCTCCTTCCCCCTCCTCTCTGTCCTTCCTCTCCTTCTCTCCCTCCCTCTCTTCCTGCTTTCTTCTTTGGCCCTATTTTTGTTCCTAGCCTAGAAGATTAGATGCCATGAGACTGTTAGCACTTCTGATCCCAGGAATCTACAAACAATGAGAAATTTAGGAGAATCAAAACTATAAAACAGAAGATGAGTAATAGCAGAGGTTTTGGTATTTTATCCTCTGAGATTTCATTCTTTATGATTGAGGTGGTATCATTGGAACAAATCAACTCTTCAACTATTAGAAAAATCCTGGTTCTGGACTTTGTTTTAGGGAGAGTGCAGGAGTGATAACCCACTTTTCACAAACGATTTGCCTCTTGGTGCCTAATTTTTTCTTTTTTTTTTTTGGTTTATATATTTGCATCATTTATTTGTAAGTCATAAATAATTCACAAATACTTAATTAATTTTTAAAGCATTGTTGAGAATAAAGTAAGACATGGCATCTGTGTTCAGGAAAACGGGTGGCAGGGATTGGAGGTGAGGTAGGTTTATTGCATGCTTCTGTTTCTGCCCTTCCAGCTACAATAGATTGGTATTTTCATCAGTCAGGACATTCTGAGAATACCTCAGACAGCCTTTTCATCCTTTCCTTGTTTCCACTGCACTGGGGTCATTTGCGTCTGCTTTTAGAGATACATATTTTATCCTTTTGTAGAATCATTTAAGATTATTTTTGTTACACAAGTAACTTACATACATTGTAAAAAGTTTAGGAAGTATCTGAGCAAAATGACAAAGTTAAGACTCTACACTGTTTTAAAATTTAGGCAAACAAAATCTTCCAACATTTTAATTCCACCAAAAGAAGTAAGTATATGTCATGTATCCCTTATCTGAAAAGCATAGGACCAGAAATGTTACAGATTTCAGAGTTTTTTGGATTTTAAAATATGTGCGTAGGCTTTACCAGTTGAGTTGTATCACTAATCCAAAAATCTGAAATCTAAAATGCTTCAAAATCCAGAACTTTTCAGCATTATATCAGTACTCAAGAAGTTTCAGATTTTTTTTTTTAACTGGGTCTTGCTGTGTAATTCAAGCTGGCCCTGAACTCATGGCAATCCTCCTGCTTCAGCCTGCCAAGTGCTGGAATTACAGGTGTGTGCCACCACACTTGGCTTTGAATCTTTGAATTAGAGATACTGTACATGTAGTTTTAATTTTTTTTCAATTAGCTAGTAAACTACCATAGTTGCTTTTGTGTTACTTTGAAGGATTTTCTGACTTTTGTAAAATTTTTAATGAAATCTGAGTTTCTCACAGGAAAACACATCTGAGAGAGGGTGAGAGAGAAGGAGAGCTTTACTTAGTAGCCTGTGAGTCTGAGTCTGTATAAGAGAAAGTCTATAGTAAGAGAAACTAATTTTGGCCACGTCAAGTGAAAAAGTGTTGGATGAACACTGGGGTGTCTCGTAGAAGAAAAATTATTATTTTTTATTTTTTGGTACCGGGGATCGAACTCGGGACCTTGCGCTTGTGAGGCAGGCGCCGGAACCGCTGAGCTAAACCCCCGGCCCAAGAAGAAAAATTATTGAAGAGCAGACCTCAAGAAAGACCCTCACTGCTGGAGGGGACTGCGGGTCTTTTTTCTGGGGAACACCCCTATTTTTTTTTTCTTTTTAATGAGGTATAACATTCTGTAAAGTCAGTTATTCAAAGTGTATAGCTTAGTGAAATTTTTCATATGTATATATTCATGTAATCACCACCCAGATCATGATATAGATATATTTGTAGCACCCTGAGGTCTCCCTCTGGTGAGACTGTTTCTTTCTTTTTATTTATTTTTTTTGAGACAAGGTCTCACTATGTAGTTCAGGCTGGCCTTGAATTCATAGCCATCCTCCTGCCTCAGCCTCCTGAGTGCTGGGATTGAAGGTATTGTGCCACCATGCCGGACTAGTGAGACTATTTTGAAGTTACTCTGCATCTTTAGCTTCTTATCTTTGTATATGTTTATTTAAGCTTCAGATTCCTGGGCAAGAAAGGAAGGTTAGTCCGTTGGGATCAAGGGCACAGTCATATAGCAGAGGCCTGGCTACTGAGGGCCACCCCTATCTATTGGGCCTATTTTTGAACAAAGGGTAGTTGTGAAGAAAGGACACTTGATGTCATTTACTTTGTGCTGGAACACAGGATCTCATTTTGTTGTTGACCTTCCTTATGACTTTTTTGGTTGTATTCTGTAGAAACCTGTCCTTTGACTCAGAGGAAGAGGAAGTTGGGGAGCTCCTCCAGCAGTTTGGAGCCCTTAAATATGTCCGCATTGTCTTGCATCCAGACACAGAACATTCTAAAGGTATTTGCTGTCATTGGCCTCACCTTAAAAGGGTTTTGGTCACTGCCCCAGGCGACCAGCTTACATGAGAGCAAAATATGCTATTCTGAGGGGGTCCACAGTCCATTCCAGCCCATTGGTTTCCATAGAAGCTCAAGGACATTCTGAAGTTGTCTTCTGTAATGTCAAATTCGGCATCTTTAATGATGTTGCCAACCATAATTTTGTCTAAGCATTAAGCTCTTGCTTATTTACTTTAGGGTAATGAATTCCATTTGTTGTTCCTCTTTGAATTTCAGATGTGATAGCATCTCATGGGTATTAATCATTCTGTATTGCTTGAAATTACTGGGGTCTTTTTTTTTCTGTTGTTTTTGTTAGAGATGGAAGCTGACAGAGAAACTTTGCTGCATGGCAACAGTCGGAAGAAAAACTTATGTAGCCAAAGTGCTACCTAAATGAATTTTTTCCCTATAAAGCTATTTATTTTGTGTTGGAAGAGTTAACCACCCCTCATTCTAGTGTGCTACTGTTAGAGAAACATCTTTTTAACCCATTCATAATCCTTGACTTTATAGACTGCAGCCATTCTCCTAAAGCATTGAGTTCTTAATTCTGATTCTTGGTTCCTTTGAGGTCTAGCAAAGCTGTAAACCTTCTCTCTCTGTGGGGAGGGAAATGCCACTTTAGAGAGTTTGTGGGCTCTCTACAGTTTATCCATGGATTAAGAACTCACCCCCCCCACACACACACCCCTAGTTTTGGGGATCGACCCCAGGCTTTGTGCATGCTGGGCAAGTCCTCCATACACTAGCTATACCCGTGTGTGTGTGTGTGTGTGTGTGTGTGTGTGTGTGTGTGTGTGTGTGTG
>NW_004624783.1:7645148-7664398 GCF_000247695.1 Heterocephalus glaber
TGTGTGTGTGTGTAGGGGGGGTTGTTGGTTGTTTTGTTTGTTTGAACCTAAACCTTATTTTTCAGATTGCTCGATTTTGGTCTTTACTCAGCTAAAAAAAATGTAAATAAGGCAGTACTGAATAGCTTCCTGGAGATTAGGGATGTAGTCCCAGCTGTGCCACAGTCCAGCTGCTTGATTTTTTGCAGTTATTTAACCATTTTGGACTCTAGTTTCTTATATGTAAAATATGTGGGTTCAACTAGAGTGAATGACTTGAGATGTCTTCAGCTCTGATAGTTACACCTCTTAGACCTTCTTCATTTCCAGTTGTTGTTTTAAAAATCAGCAACTAGAACTCATTAGAATGTTCCTAGTGTAGGTATGATATTGGTTTACTTTAATAATATCCAGTATCTTTTATCTCTTTTTACATTTTCTTTCTTTTTTTAATCACTTTTTGAGCACAGTAGTGTATTGGGTTGTTAGTTTCAGAATGTAGTCTTATATCCTTTTTTTTTTTTTGGTACCGGGGATCGAACTTGGGACCTTGCGCTTGCGAGGCAGGCGCTGGAACCACTGAGCTAAATCCCCGGCCCGAAGAATGTAGTCTTATAATTAATTTGTTAAATTTTTTTTGGTCTATTAATGTGAACAATTAATGATCTTAAGACAATTTTAACTTTTTACTTAATGTATTATCTTCCTAGCTTATATTAATTTTTTGACACCTTTTCTGCCTACTCATGCATCCCTGTCTTCCTTCTGTAATATCCCTCTGAGTGTGCCATTTCACTACCTAGAAGAGCTAAATATTACCTGTAGACTTCTAGAGAAATGTTACGATTCAACCCAATACTGACCCTGGAAATTCCAATGATAAATTCTTAGCTACAGAGAAGTACCCATTTTCTTCATATTAGACGAGTAGGCTAATCTACCTGTTAGAAACACTTCCCCCTGTATTTTCTTCATTACACTTGTCTCATGGTACGAAAAGGTGATTGATTGGTTCCAGAACCAAGGCAGACACCAAAATCTGTGAATGTTCAGATTTCTTACGTAAAATTGCATATAACCAATGCATGTCCTCCCGTATACTTTAAATCATCTCTAGATTACTTATAGTACCTAATACAATGTAAATAGCTCTTAAACTGTATTGTCTTAGGGAATGTCCAAGAGAAAATGTCTCTGCATGTTCAGTGTAGACACATTTTTTTCCCACAATATTTTCATTCTGTGGTTGGTTAAATCCACCAATGCAGGACTCATGGAAATGGAGTCTGATTGTATTTGTTCCTTCCTGTTGAGTATCTGTTAATCTGTATGCTGTGTTAGGTGGTCCTTATTCCGGAGGCATTCATTCTGTTTGGGAAAATAGGACCTGCCCAGTGCTGTAAGAGAGACGTGAGTGGAAAATGGGACGAAATATTACACGTGTTTCTTTTTTGTAAGACATTTTTTTCCCTTTGCTTATAAATTTGTTTGGGTTGCCTGGTCCTGCATCTAACCAATGAATGACAGGCCTTGTGAAGATTCTGGAGCATGAGCCAAGAATTGAGGGTATGGCCTTCTAATTTCCTGTGGTATTCATATAATGGCAGCCTCTTGTACCCCAAGAGGCAGATCTGCTATTATCTGATGCCTCCCAAGTGACTCTGAGACAGTGAGATGTAATTAATTTTAGGGTAAAGTGGTTCCTGCCTCATCTTTTAGTCTTCTTAATAGGCACTCAGTAAGTGATGCTGAATTAAGTTCTCAGCTGGTATTTTTCTACAATTTCTATGGATTTTATTAAGAGAGTTGATAAGGCTGCAGTACTAGGATACATTAGAAAAGATGAAAGAGATAATAAAATTTCACAATGAGAGCACGTATACTATCAGATTTGCCTTTGACCCTTCATTACCTAACATGGAGCCTGTCTCATAGTGCTTAATAAATGGGTGTTTCTTACTCCTTTGATTCTGTGTCAGGTTGTGGCTCTTTGTTGTACAGTATTGTCTTTGGCTTCCTGGTTGACCATAGGAGTTTGAGATCTAACTTAATTTTGTGTCTCTATGTAGGTTGTGCTTTTGCCCAGTTCATGACTCAAGAAGCCACTCAGAAATGCCTCGCAGCTGCTTCTCCAGAGACTGAGGTGAGGAAGGCATTTCTTTTTTCTTTTTGGTTTTTTTGAGAGGGTCTTGCTATGTAACCCTGGCTGGTCTTGACCTTGCAGCAATCCTCCCTCCTTTCTTAGACTCTTGAGTGCTGGGATTACAGGCATGCACCACCACACCCAGTTTAGGAAGGCATTTGTTTTGCTCTATAACTGGTGGTAAATTTATGACATGTATGCCACAGCAGGCTGTTGTATCATTGAAAGCTCTGAAAGGTTCATCATCACTACACTGTAAGATAGGAGATAGTGGTTCCTGTGGCCAATATACAGTGTTCCAAGTTTTATTAAGAATAAAATTAATACTGAGAACTTGGTGTTTGGTAGGCACCGAACTTTACATGTATTACTTTATTTAATCAGTATATCAGTCCTATTAGGTAGATAGAATTATCCCCATTTCTTAGTCCAGGAAACAGGTAAATAATGTCTGATATTGATTGCTGTGTGGGTGTCAGCTTCTGTCCTAGACTGATAATATGAACGACTAGAACGAGAAGGTATTAAGAAATCCATGAAGGCTGTAATCCCAGCACTTGGGAGGCTGAGGCAGGAGGATTGCTCTGTTTGAGGCCAGCCTGAACTGCATAGCAAGACCTTATCTCAAAAAACCAAAAAAAAAAAAAAAAAAGAAAGAAAGAAAGAGAAGTGAAGCACATGTTTAAGAGATAAAGTACGTATATTATTGAGAATGTTTTAATGTATTCTATGACCAAGTATACATTGTTTTGAGATTATTCTTTATTGCATTATCTCTTAAGTTCTCTTGAGTAGTTAGTACTACCATTTCATTAGCTTTATTTAGAATACTAAAAACTTGTCTGTTAACAGATCATTTTTCTCAATTTGGGCCTACTTTAATTCTAATCAACTCCCATAAAGTAATTCCTTACTGCTGATTACCCTCAGTACATTTTTTTTTTTTAAAAAATAGGGTTGTGCTATACAGTTCAGGCTGGTCTTGAACTCAAAGCAATCCTCCTGCCTCAGCCTCCTGAGTGCTGGGATAATAGGGATGTGCCACCACAGCCAGCTTGCCCTCAATATACCTTTTGCACAGCTAGACTCAATGCTGTGAGACTCAGGGATCCACTTGTAGCTGGCCAGGCTGAAACATCCTGGGGCGTGGCTTCCATAGCATAATTGTACTATGGTTCACTGATTCCTTTTTGTTGATGTTCCTTGTCAGGAGCTTAGTTTCTGCTCGTTACATATTTGAAGAGAGAATTGCAATCTGTTACAGGGTGGTGGGCTTAAACTGAATGGCCGGCAGCTGAAGGTTGACTTGGCCGTTACCCGTGACGAGGCTGCAAAACTTCAGACAAAGAAAGTGAAGAAGCCTACTGGAACCCGGAACCTCTATTTGGCCCGAGAAGGCTGTGAGTAGTGGAATGGGGTGGGAGCCAAGCTTTTAAGTAGCTGGCCTTGTGCCATGACAGTAAGCCAGCAATTGTATGTTTTGGAGCATGTTTCAAATAAAAAAAAAAAGACCAAATTTCTTCCTTTACTGGATTATGTTGTTATTCTACTTTAGTAGATATGGCTATTAGGCAGCTTTCACCCATTTTGTGGATTAACCAGTCTCATTATCTTTTGTGCCTGATTGCTTTTAGACTTTTTCATTAGAGGTTTGGCAAGGCAAAAAGGAAGGAAAAACTCAGATTATCTTTGCACCTTCTGAAGGAATTGAAAATTGTGACTAAAATTTCTCTTTTGGATTATTCATGAATTTAAAATGTGCAACTAGAACCTTTCCTTCATGTCAGAAGGGAAATCAGAAATTAGTTTGAAGTAAAAAAAAGGTCCCTTTTTCTAGGTCACATAGTATTTCTCAGCCTGCTTCCTGCCCAGCTGCCCCATCCTGACTAGTCATGTGAGGCACCAGCCTTTGATCTTAAGCCTCTATGGCAGTACGTCTATTCTCCAGGCTAGCTTGTCTTACTGCTGAATGATTGTCCCCCAACTACATGAGGAGCAGATAAGTTTCAGAGGCAGGTTATAGGTAGAACATTTTGTATTCTGAATGCCTTAATTGTGCTTATTTTCAGAACTTCCTCCACGCCTTTCTATGTAACACTGTGTATGTCTGTGAGAGGAGAGGAGAATAACAACAAAAATCACAAAATGTTCAGTGTTTTAGTCCTTGAGAGCAGCTCTTAAGCTCAGAACTTAGCCCTGTAACCTATTTTTGGACTTAACCAAATGTCACCATGTCCTGGCCAACATAGTCCTCTGGGCCTTGTACAAAGAGTTTGCATCATTCAAATCACATTCCTCCTGTTGCTCAGTGAAAATTCCCTTGGTAATGTCTTGGCCTTTTTTCCTTTTTCTGCAGTGATCCGTGCTGGGACGAAGGCTGCTGAGGGTGTGAGTGCTGCTGATATGGCCAAACGAGAACGGGTAGGTAGTTTAGCCACCAGCCTTCAGGTTCTGCATAGTTTGTAAATCAATCAGAAACAATTACTGAATGCTGTATTTGCTCACCAAAGAGCCAAGTGTAAGGTACAGACCTTCTTTACACTCTTGTTAGAGAGAAAAGCACACAGGTGAAAGAGCAAATAACCTGACATTATTTGTAGTATTATATTGGTGTTATATGCCATTGTAAGAACTGGTCTTATTCTGGTTTACCTAATTCTCAGTAGTAAAGTTTTGCTGAATAACATGCTCCCAGATCGTGCAGTAGACACAGAGGGACTAGGGCTGTGCATGATTGTCAGCATAAACATAGAATAATATTGGAAAGGAAGATCAGTATGGCCTGGAGGTACTAGGATAGGGAGGAGATGTGGATTTTGTAAGGAGTGACTAAACTGCCAGTTGGGAGGTGTTAGTATCTCCAGATTATAAAATCACTTCAGGTAAAGTCTGTATTGTAGGGGTTTCCACTGTTAACTGATATCATTAAGTTCTCTACTCCTTGGCAAGTTCAAGGTCCTGAGTTTGATTCCTGGTACCCCCAAAAAAGAAAGAAAGAAAGCCTAGAAAGGTGATAGTAGTGATAACCCTTAGCAGAATTAGCTAGAACTTAAAGTGCAGAAAATGCTGAGCAGAGATGAGAATATAGTGACAGCCAGAAGCATTGGCTCTTTTTTCACAATGCATAGGTTCTATAGTAGCGTTCTCAGCTTTTTTGGTAGTAAGCATCTGGAAATCATGGTATTTGGGGGAGCATTGTATGCCCCTTTCTGACCCCAGTGCAATAATGACATACTGAATTTTAGAACTAATTTTGTTAGCAAGAAGCTCACTAGATTATATGTATGCATTATAAATTCACAGCAGGCACGGCTCTTTCTGGGAGAAAAATAATCTGTTGAACTTAGACATGATGGTCTCTTCAGATGTCCCTTTAATATTCTTTCCAGAGTATTTGTTTATTTTGCAATTTCTGAGTACCTTTACCAAATAAGAAGCAACAGGAATGAGAAGACTTGATAAAAGGAAAAAAAGAGAGCTTTTTTTCTACTTACCTAGTTTTAAAAAAACAAATTAGAATATCATCCTTCATTTCTCTTCAGAGACAGGTCACCAGGGCACTAGTGTTTGTGGCAGCGCCATTGAGGGAGCAGTGTTAAGAGCAGAATATGCTTGTGTAGTTATGGACAGGACTTTGCCTCAAGGTGGCAGAGTTGAGATGAGACACCTTTCTTTCAAGTATTGTCTAAATGAGTTCCATTTCCTTTTGGAAGGAAGCACTAGATAATTATTTTGAGTTAGTAGATAGATGAGGACCAGAAATAGATGTTAACGGCAGTATTATTTCTTATTTATTGGGGTCACATTTATTTATATGGGTCACATTTTGAACTTGGAGTTTTTTCTTTTATAATCTCATTTTGGCCTCACATCAGTGCTAAGAGATTCGTATTATGTTTTCATCTGCAGTTCCATTATTTGGATGAGAAATCAAGTCTCTAAAATTTTGTGTGACAGTTGGAGGTGGTGGCACATACCTCAATGTCAGCACTCAGGAGGCTGAGGCAGGTGAATTGTGACCTCGAGGCCATCCTAGGCTACATAGCAAGTTCAGGTAGTGAGACCCTGTCTCAGAAAAGACAAAAACAAAAAGATACCATGTGATTTCTCCAGTTCAATGGCTTTCTAGTTTAGACTTGAGGCTGGAACCTGTGATTTTACCACCCAGTATCTTGCCTCTTTGAACCTTCCTTTTCCTATGTTGGGTAAAATAAGGCTGTAAGGGTGGGCAGTTTCCTTCCTTTTTCTGTATGTGTGGTTTTATGGGATGGGGACCTAGTTCTCTCCTTTTGGAGAATTATGAACCTGCCTTTTAAAAGGTGGATTGTACTGTTAACAAGTTTTTGGTTTTAAATTTTTTTCAGTTTGAGCTACTGAAGCATCAGAAACTTAAGGACCAGAATATCTTTGTCTCGCAGACCAGGCTCTGCCTGCACAATCTTCCAAAGGCTGTGGATGACAAACAGCTTAGAAAGCTGCTGCTGAATGCCACTAGAGGGGAGAAGGGGGTACACATCAAGGAGGTGAGTATTGCTTTTCCCTTTCAGAACTTTGTTCTCCTAGGTTGGACCAAGTGTTTGTTTCTGTCTGTGGTGCCGGCTTGTCAGCAGATTTTCTTCTGGACATATTGTCAGCATGCAAGGCTGAGTTTGGCAGTTTTCTTGGTTTTGGTTTTTTCTTCTTAGAAAAACTTAGGAGAACTGTCTTTTACATCTGACCAAATTCCAGCAGAATGTGAGGAAGTATCCTCATGAATTAATTTAGCAAGTATTTATTTTGGGGTGTTTTTGTTTGTTTTTTGAGACAGGGTGTCACTATGTAGTTCAGGCTGGCCTCGAACTCACGGCAATCCTCCCACCTCAGCCTTGTGAGTGCTGGGATCACAGGCTGTGCCACCATGCCCCGCTAGCAAGTATTTATTAAATGCCTGCGTTTCCTCAGCATTGCACTAGATGGTGTAATATGATTGCAGAGAAAATAAGAGCATTTTACTAGGAGTTAGGCTCTTACCTGATGGGAAGTACCCAGTGGTGAGCAGAGGGATCCGTGCACACCTTCAACAGTTGAATTAGAGAACACTGGGTTCCCAGCAGGACTTGATTTCACCGTCTGTGAGTACAGAATCCTCTCTTCTGCCCCCATAGCACCCTTCATGGGTCACTTTGGTACCACTTAATGCTATACTGGCCAGAAATTGTCAACCACGCTGATCTTTGGGCAAGTGTTATCTTATTATCTCCAAATCTTTGGTCCATCCTGGCAACTGGTAATCTCTTAATCAGTATTTATTGTAAATGTGCCATTGCTAATTGGGTCTGCTTTGCTCTATTCCATCACCATAAATGGTGTTCCTCATCCCTGAAAGTTCCAAAGGCATGCTTTGGGATTGGGGAGATGACGTCGGAGAATGTGAGTATGTCAGCACATATCTCACCCCTGCTCTGAGTGTTATTGGCATAGGGGTCATTTGTGTAATTTCTCATGTCAGCATCCACCATAATTAGTGTTTGTACATTTACAACCTGTTGTAATTTAGAGAAATTTCTGTGTATTCTATACATACTGTATACTGATTATCTCTTAATTCTTTTGTTGTTGTTGTTGTTTTTGGTACTAGGGATTGAACTTGAGACCTTGCACTTGTGAGGCAGGCGGCAGAATCACTGAGTTAAATCCCCAGCCCTTAATTCTTTCATTTGTTATAAGTATGGTGTTTCTGCAAGATAGTGTCTTAAAAACAGGAGTTTGTTGGATGCTTCTCTTGATTCCCCTGCAGTGCAGAGTAGCAGAGTAGCAGCATGTAGGCTCAGAGTGGGTACTGGATATAACCCAAGGGTTACATCCAAGTCTCCCCTGTAGTTAGACATCTCCATTACATGAGAACAACAACTCAGGGATAATCCCATGTAAATAATCAGTTTTCTCAAAATAGCCTATGAAACCTCAGTGCCCCAATGTCTGCTACATCCTGCTTTAGGATTTAGGGAAAAATCTTGCCAGAGAGCACTTGACCCCAAGCAAAGGAAGCTGAAACTTCTTGTATTTTTGAGGCTGCGTGCTAGGGCGACTTCTTCCTATGCCTGAAATGTTTTCATCGTTTACAGTCATTAGGCCTCCTTTCATTAGTTTCCTTTCCAGGGGCTTTCTTCAGTGATGAGAGCTATAGGCAGTTCTCCACTCTCAGTGATGACTTGTTATGTAACTTAAAGTACCATGTACCTCTTAGCTTGTATGTATTATGAACAGTTAGTTATTAGGAATTTTCCTCAGGAAGTCTTCTTATATTTATGTGCTTATTTGTAGGTCTGTGTTGATGTTTATAAATTCTTAGAAAGCAAGAAAATACCTAATCTGTTTTGTGCTCTCAGTAGGTGTATTCTAATTAGATGGAGTTATTCCAGTATTTTTTTGTTATGATGGCATAAGTGAAGATTCTGTTTCTATAAACTAGTTTCCTTCCGCTTCCCCTTCCCCTCCCTCCCTTCCTTCTTTCCCTTTTTTCCTTCCCTGAGGTGCTGGGGATCAAATCCAGTGTCTTGTACATGCTAGGCAAGTGCTGTAGCACTGAGCCACACCCCCAGCCCATAAGATAATTTCTCATTGACTGCATTAAAGTACTTCATGTTAGTCAAGGCTTCTTACTTTATAATTACTGCTTCTTTTGTTCTACTCATAGTGTAGGGTAATGCGAGACCTTAAAGGAGTTCATGGGAACATGAAGGGCCAGTCCCTCGGCTATGCTTTTGCTGAGTTCCAGGAGCATGAGCATGCCCTGAGAGCCCTCCGCCACATCAACAACAACCCAGAAGTCTTTGGGCCTCACAAGGTTAGTCTCATCATCTGGGGAGAGCTGGTTTCTGAGGGCCAGCTGCAGAAGGTCTATTTTGTCTACTCCCTGTTTCCTCTGACACTAGGGTGGTGGGAACAAGTAGCAAGTGGGCAGGTGTGGGGGCGGAATGAGTGGCAATTGTAGGTGATAAGAAGATTACCAAGAGCTCTAAACTGGCTAGGCTGCTTATAGAACTGGCCCTTTACCTGCAAGTAGAGAAAGTGAGCAGTGACCTCTGTGTTGCAGGAGGAGGGGGGGGGGGGGACAACTCAGCTCCTTCTACTCAGATTAAAGTCTGATTTGCCTGAGGTCCTGGGTTCAATTCCCAGCATGGATGGGAAAGTAATGAATAATATTTTGTCTCCCTCTGATGCAGAGACCAATAGTGGAATTCTCTTTGGAAGATCGAAGGAAACTTAAAATGAAGGAACTGAGGATCCAGCGTAGCCTGGTACAAAACTTAAATTGTTCTTTATTTTTATTATTATTTTTAAGGACATAATTAAACTTTAATTTTGTTCAGTTTGTGATTCTGTTCCCTTAGAGTGGTTCTCTCCCCAATTAGGAATTTTGACTTTTTCCTCTCAGTTCCCTAGCACTCTCTAGGCCATCTTCTCCTTGCTAGCCCATCTTGTGTTAGGACAGAGGAGAGGCAGACCAGTGTTCTTAGTAGTCATTAGTTTTTGTATAGTGTTTGGTGTGAGCCATGGTGAACCTAATGGCTGAGGTGAAGGTTTTACATCACCTATGGTTTCAGCTGTCTCTTCCCGAATTCCTTTTTCTTCTTTGATGGGTCCAGAAATGTGATGCCTGATGCTTTTAGTACTGTTTCTAATCTTGTGTGGTAGAGAGGGATAACAGGGACTTTGGGAACAGAAATACTTGCATTCAAACCCTAGTTCTGCCCCTTTTTTGCTACATGTTCCTTGGCAAATTATTTCCTCTCTCAGCCTATTTATAAGATAGGGTAACAACATCTGTCTCACTTAACTGATGAGGATTAAGTAATTGTCATTGCCTAGCTTGCTCTATGCTCAGCATGGATTTAGTACTCGTTCTCTTGCCCATCTTTCCCTAGAACATGCAGGGCCAGATTATTGTGGATTACATGACTATTGCAGCTCTCACCAATGTCATATCTTAACTTTCCTATGTAGTGAACATTTGTAGTCTTTGTGATGTGTGCCAAGAACATGACCAATGGGTGAGTGATTTCAGTGGTTAAAACAGTGATTCTGGGTTAGAGAACCTGGGAGCTGGTTATTGTTCAGATCGGCCTTTTACCTCAGCTAATACAGCTGTCTCCTGAATTTAACCATTGTTTCAGGGTGACCTGTATTATTTGTTGCCTACTTGGATGCACATACTATGCTTTCCCCTGACTTAGAAGGGTACTTCTCACCTTCCACATTCAAATCAGATGAGCCTTCCTCAAGTAGCCTTCTCCCACCTCTCAGATAAGTCCTCATCACTTGGACTTTCCTGAACTTCTTTAAACAGTTTTATTTTTTTAGTTTGCTTTACTCGTGAATGCATTTCTTATCTCTACCCAGCTATGAATCCTAAAATGTAGACACTTAAATCTTTTATATCTGTTTCCTTGCCATTTAGAAACAGTCTGGCACATAATAGGCAAACAATAGATGTAGGTTGTATCAGTGCACTTATCTGGATCTTTAAGGTAAGAGGGCAAAATAACAAACACTTATTTAAGTTAACATTAATTTCTCTTGAATCTTCTTCCATTTTTATTGCAAATAAATCTGATACTCTTTTAAACCTTCGTTGTTTGAAACCATAGCATCTTTTCCTAGTCTTCATTTATTCTTTCTCTAATGCTGTTCCTTTCCTTATCTAGGTCTGAGTTTTTGACTTACATCATTTTCCTTCTCTCTGAAGAAATTTGTTCAGCATTTCTTGCAAAGCAGATCTGGTAACACATTCCTCAGTTTTTCTTTGTCTAAGAAGTTCTTTATTTCTCCTTCACTTTTGAAAGATAAATTTTTTGGATACAGAATTCTAGGTTGGTGATGTGTATATATATTTTTCTTTCAGGACTTTAGATATCTCAGTCCACTCTTTTCTTGCTGTGCGGTTTCTGAGGAGAAATGAATATAATCTTATCCTTATTTCTTTATATAATATGAAGATAGCCCCTGACTTCTTTCAAGATTTTTTTCTTTAAGATTTTTGTTTTTGCTATTCTATAGTTTGACTCTGATATGTTCAGGTGTGGATTTTTTTGTGTGTTTATCTTTTCGTTTTTGTCTCAGTACCTAGACCTATGACTTCATGTCTATCATTGAGTTTGAAAAATGCTTAGCCTTTATTACTTCACTTCCTCTGGTGTGGTTTTCTTTCTTTTCCTGGTTTTCCTTCCATGTGTGCTACAGCTTTTGTAATTGTCCCCTCACTTCTGCCTTTTGAGTCTTGGGTGAATACTATACTCTATTTCTATGATATGGGAAGGAGAATGGTTATTTTGTATCCACTACCCAGTAACCCGCTGGTACAATGGCAGGGCTTCTGAACTTTAGGCTCCAGCTAAGTGAGGGAAGAATTCCCCTTCTTTCACCACACTCATATAATGCTCCTCCTCTGGTGAGTATTGACAGCAAACTTACCTCATCCAGAAGCCAGATAGCAGTTTCTTATTTTATGCAGCAAAAAATGAAATCGAAGGCTGCAACTGGTGAGCCTCAAAAGCAGAAGAAAGAGCCTGTAAAAGAGAAGCAACAGAAGGCAGCTCAAAACCACACACAGGATCAAAGCAAGGGGCCCCCAAGGCAGAAGGGGAAGATGGGCTCCACCTCATGGACAGGGTTCCAAACCAAGGCTGAAGTAGAGCAGGTGGAATTGCCTGATGGAAAGAAGAGAAGAAAGGTCCTGGCGCTCCCCTCTCATCGAGGCCCCAAAATTAGGTGAGATGCAGGAGGGCGGCACAGAACAGGGTGGCTTCCATGCTCGTTTGTTTTTATGGAGTTCTTTTCCTCTTTGTGGCATTCATTTGGATGCAAGATGCTTGGTCGTGTGCCAGGCCCACCTGGGAGGGGGTTGTTAATACATAAGGCTGTATCAGCAGGGCTGTTACTCTTGAATCACATAGTAGAGAGAGCCTCAGAGGAGCCTTCCAGGACAGGGTTTGAAGCCATTTTTCTCTTTTGACAAGCTTCTTCCTCTCCAGATGGCCAGCTCTGTCAGCTGAGGGCACATAACTTGACGCTCACCTGTAATTTGTATTTTTTTTTTCTGGTACTAGGGATTGAACTCATGACCTTACGCTTGTGAGGCAGGCACAGTGCCACTGAGCTAAATCCTCAGTCCTGTAATTTGTATTTGAGACAACAAATTTAGTGTTGTTTACAAAAATGGATCTTTATGAAATATTTGTTAAGCCAATAAAAGTTTTTGTGATTTCTATGAAGTTTTAAGTAAAAACAAAAAAGCCCTCTGAAATACAAAACAAACAGTAAGTGTGCATGGAACCATAGGATAGTCTGTTGCAGGATCCCATTTTAGAGCGACGGAACTTATCCTGGGCTTAGAAAGAACTATGTTAAAAAAAAAAAAAGAATTTATCTCTTGAGCTGAGAGAACTCAGAAGGACTCAGGGTGACATTTGGCCATCTTATTCCAGGTTGCGAGACAAAGGCAAAGTGAAGTCCCTCCCTCCCAAGGAGCCAAAGCCCCAGATAAAGCAGTGGAAGCAAGAGAAACAGCAGCAGTCGTCCAAGCAGGTGAGTTCTGCAGGGCATGTCGTTATGGTGTGAGGAGACTCTGCTGTGCGCAGCACTTGGTGCGCTGGTCAGTTCAGCACTCAGGCTTCTTGGGTTACAGCTACATGCAGGGCTGTGGCTCTTGAAAGGTTGTGTCTGCTCTTATACATGTGCTTTATATTTCCTAAATCTCTGTTCATTATTTATTATATACTATCTACTCTTTCTTATAGCCTTTTTTTTGAGACAAGGTCTTGTTATGTAGTCCAGGCTGGCCTCAAACTCACAGTGATCCTCCTGCCTCAGCCTCCTGTGTGCTGGAATCACTGTAGCTTTTTGTTTGTTTGTTTTGGTACCAGGGATTGAACTCAGGACCTTGCACTTACAAGGCAGGTGTGGTGCCACTGAGCTAAATCCCCAGCCCTAGGGATCACTGTAGTTTTAACAGCCAAAGAGTAGTGTTATGTTAAACCATTATCTCATTATGGGTTGCATAATGGTGATTTTCTAGTTCAGACATTTATTTTTAAATATTTTAGTAGAATTCTAGAAAGAAGAATCTTAGTTACCACAAAGTACCATTTGTATTGGAAAATCAGAGGAAGTGCTTACTTTTTTTCCTCTCTTTATTGGGTTTCCAGAGTAATTGCTCTACCAACCAATAGGATTTTTTTTATTATGAAGTCCTAAGTTTCATATACTCGATGTGTTTTAATCAGTTATAGTATTATTCTTATCCTGATCTTAGGCTAGCACAAGCTTCTTCAGGTTGGCTCCCGAGTCCTTCCGACATGACCTTTTTGTTCTGGGAAGTGTTCTTGCTTTCTAGTACAAGAAGTCCCAGATTGATTTTATATGCTTCTTCCCCAGTCCTGGCATTAACCATTTTTCCAAAGAGCCTTAGTTCTTTTTATTGGGAAATATTGGTGCTGTGTTCTTGAAAATTTGAGATCAAGCTTTATTTTCTCTTCCCTAGTCCATCTCCTTGAAGGGTGAAAGAAACATCAACTTTGCATCCTATTTAAGAAATCTCTCTGGGAAATTTTTGACTTTGCATACTGTATTCTAGGATCTCTGTCTGAAATTCCATAAAGTGGTAGTACTTTTGGTAAGCGCAGAGGCAGATGAGGTTCCAGATGCTGGGTCGTGTTGAGGTGAAAGTGAGCATTTGGGAGCTAGAGTGAGAGAGGCCTCAAAACACCCAAATAGCACTTTAGTTGGGTCCTGCTGCCATGCACTCTTGGTCTGATCCCAACCACTGCATGATTCCTTTTGAGCTTTTCTTTCCAGAGGTCTCTCTGGAAGCCCACTTCTTCTGGTAAACATAATATCTGTACCTACTTGCTTTTTGTCTTGGGTGGCCTGAAGGTAAAGTGATATTTAGAGTTTAAAAATAATTATCTTCTGCCTCTTTTATTTTCTTTTGTAGGTTCCAAGGAAAAAAGCTAAGGGAAATAAGATAGAAGCTCACTTCAACCAGCTGGTCGAACGATATAAGCAGAAACTGTTGGGACCTTCTAAAGGTGCACCCCTTGCAAAGAGGAGCAAATGGTTTGATAGTTGATGCAGCTGGCAGCCTGGTTAAGAAACTTTCGGGTGAAGCTCAGAACCCCGGTCTACCTCTGTATCTGTCACTGAGGGAAAGAAGATCCCTGAGGATCTCTCTGTTGGGAGACTTCTTGGGCTGTGCACTTCTGAACTTTGATCCCCCTCTGATGTGTCCTTAGTCACAAATACCCCCAAAAAGTCATGATGTTTCTTGCATATTATCCATATTATTGTCTGAAGTTGTATGTATGATTATTACTCATTTTTTTATTCTCTGATTCTCAAATGAAAACAATTGTAAAACATTCTGGAGTACTGAATTTTTAAGATGTATATTTTGTTAGGCATCCTCTAAATGAGATACTGTGTGGCTTTTTGAATAACAGGACTGGGTTTTATTTCTAATATATGTAAATTTTTTATTATTTGTGAATATTTTTGACATTCCTGACTAATTCAATTATTTGGTCCTGTATACTTCAGGAGTTGACTAAATAAGAACAGAAAAATGCACACTAACCTAATCTCTGCAGGTGGGGCACACTGAGTTAGCAGTTGAGGGTAGTAATTCTGGCGCAGAGCAGTACTTCCTGAGTGTCTGCCACACGAGGGGAATGGATGGTGGCTGACATCAGTTTGCAGTGGTACAGATGCTTGCCTGGCCCGTGATGCCCTGCAGTTCCCTCATGGAGCACTTCCTCCTAGGGACTCAGAAGTAGTGGGTGTGGGAAATGGCAGTGAGGATGAGGCCCAGGCTCCAGCCTAGGTGCCATTATTCTGTGGATTTTCTTCGGGTCTTAGTTTCCTCATCTGTAGAATAAGCAGTTTAAATGTTGCCTCCTAGTTCTAAGCTCTTCTAGTTTATCCTTATCCATATTCAAATTTGTTCTCTTTTCTAAAGAAAAACTCAGATGCAGGTAAATATTAGGGAGTCAGGGTCCACAAGGATCCTGCTGACATGAAGAATGGGCAGAGTTTGAAAGGGGAAAATCACTGGGGACAAACAAATCCTGTGTCTGGGTCTACAAACCTAGCTGCATAGCTTCTGGTGGGAGAATCAGAGTCATTGAATTCCTGTTACAAAGCAGCAGCTGGGCCACCGCAGGCGTAGTGGGACTTTTAGGCTGTCTCAGTAGATATTTGAGGTCTCAAGTGAGGTGCTGTATTCTGAGCTGGTCAGCACTGGCAAGACAAGTGCTGTGACCCCATAAGTGAAGGAAACCAAAATACCAGATGCAGCTGGTCATGGGCAAGTGGAAATTTGTTATCCATTGTTCTCTCTGCTTCTGTGAGCATTTGAAATTTTCCATAAGAAAAAGTAAAAAAAATAGATGAGTAGCTGAAATAAAGTGTACGGGCCTGCCTTAGAATGGAGTTTGTAGGCTGTAATAGATATGAGGAGAGTCCAGAAGGGTGTGTGGAAGCAGATACATAAAAGCCATAGGGAATCAGTTTGGTTCAGAATGAAGAAGAGCTTGTTTGTTAATTTTTGTTTTGTTTTGTGTTTTTTTTTTTTTTGGTACCGGGGATGGAACTCCGGTTCTTGCGCTTGCGCAGCAGGTGGCGAAACCACTGAGCTAAATCCCCAGCCCAAGGAAGAACTTTTAAATGTAGTTGTCAGAGAAGTATAAGTCCCTCTCTGGGATGATCTCAGTGTAGATGATCACCAGTGCCACAGAGTTATGCTAGAGGAGATGGTAAGGATCAGTCAGGTCATTAATGTTTGGTCCCAAGATGGACCTGAAGACCTGCCTCATGTCTCACCCTAGTCCCTGAGGCCCCTTTCTAGAGACTGTCTGGCTACCCTTATCTATGCAGTAGCCTCCATACACTCCATCCTCATTATCTCTGCTTCTTGAGATAGTCTTAGCTCCAGTGGTTTCTTTTTTTTATGGTACCGGGATCGAACTTGGGTCCTTGCGCTTGCGCAGCAGGCGGCAAAACCACTGAGCTAAATCCCCGGCTCTCCAGTGGTTTCTTATCTCACTTTGACTAGAATCATAACAAGCAGGGTGCTGGTCTCTCCAGTCCAAACATCTCTTCTACCTTGTCTTTGTCCATTGTCTCCTCTATTCATTTTGGCCACACAGGCCTACCTTTAGTTCTCTTGACTCTACACCTCAGGGCCTTTGTGTCTGTTCCCGATACCTGGAGAGCTTTTCTCTGGGTTATTTGCATGTTTCTTAGCTCTTCACTGAGCTGTCACTTTCTTCTGGAGCACTTCCTTGATTATTTAAAGCAAGGCTTTTTTTTTTTGCCTCCCTTCTGCCCAACCCCTTACTGAATTGTCTTTTGCCTTTCGTTTTCTTCCTGGCACTAATCACTATGTAAAATCATTTGTCTCTCCAGTTAAAATAATCTGCTTTGGAGAGAGATTTTCTCTCGTTTGCTTCTGTGGAAACAGGACCTAGTACTGAGCCTGTCACCTAGTAGGTATAGAATACATATTTATTGAATGAAAAAAAAGATAAGGGAGGAGGGGAAGAGAGCAAGAAACAGTACTCAGTAGACGGGAGAAGTTGGAAACATAGGCCAGAGTGCTTGATTCCTACCCAGTGCTACAAATGACACTTTCAGGGAACCATTGCTGAATTAGAGATTGGGGCTGTTTCATGGCAATGTCTTAGGAAAGAGAGGAGGCCATGGAAATTTTTAGACAAGGTCTTGCTATGAGATGAGGTTCAGGGTACTCTTGAACTCGCTATATAGCCCAGGCTGGCCTTGAACTTGTGGTATTCCTCCTGGCTCAGCCTCCCGAGTGCTGGGATTATAGGCCTGTGCTACATAAAATGTATATGTGGTTATATAAAGGATTTACAAGGTAGGCTTATAATGGCTACCTTCAGAATCAGGAGTGCAAAAATGTAAAATAGCCGCCCATGTGC
The DNA here is from genome assembly GCF_000247695.1 of Heterocephalus glaber. Next base: position 7,662,249 of record NW_004624783.1, read on the forward strand.
TGAACGGCCAGAGGATTTAGTCATAGGTAGAAGGCCTCAAGCTCACTGCAGAGTTCAACACAAGTCTGTGTTGGAAAACCAAAGGGTCCGGGTTGGAAGGCTGAAGAAACTGGAGATGATGGCCAAAGGCAATGGTGAAGATTGGAGCTCCTTCAAAGAAGAAAAGGGAAGACTTCTTTCTCCTTTTGTTCTGTCCAGGCTGTAAGCCTATTGGTCAGTGCCACACACATCCACATGGGTCTTCCCTCCTTAGTTTACAGCCTATGTGTCAGTCATCTGCAGACACACCCAGCACTTTAGGAATCGGCTAGGTAGTTCTTACGTTGAGTTGACATATTATAATTATCACAGTCACCTTGGGACAGACTGGAAGTTTCAACCATTCTTACAAGAGCCTAGCAATTCATCTGTCCTAAATGTTAGAGGAAGAAGGCCCTTTGTTAAGGGTGCCACAATGACTACAACCTGTTTGTGAGTTGATCTGTTTGCACTTGGCCAACTCTGTGTCTGCTTACGACTTTTTCACCAGTATACAAATATCCTTAAGATTTGAAAATATATCTTAATACTTAGAATAGAATTGGTGTTCTTTCAGATAGTTGTTGCCAGATTCTCTTAGATCCAAATATTTCTTCTAACAGCTTTAGCAACCCAATGTGTTAAAACATCAGCCAGTTGCTTGGAAAGTTATTATTGCAGTTTTTTAAAAAGAGTAATATGAGGACGAATTATCTACTTTCTCAACAACCGGATTCCATATGTGGTTCTCTCCTTTGGGACACCTTCCCATGGGTTCTTTGGTCAGTTCATTGAACCCTTGCCTTGTGAGTATTAATGCCATGAGAGTGTGCTCACTTCTACTGTACTTTACTTTATTTGTTTTCTTTTTCTTTTTTCTGGTACCAGGAATCAAATTCAGGACCTTGTGCTTGCCAGGCAGGCACCACACCATTGAGCTACATCCCTGGCTGTACTTTAAAGCCTGATATTTCAGGAAATGGGGCTTTCTGAATTAACATAAAGGTTGAGTTACAGACTACTGGGTTAATAACAACAGTAAACATTTTTGTTAATGTCAAAGCCTGAAGCCCATCAGTCAAAATTACCAAATTTCAGTTGCATTTTTCTGCTTGATTACACTCAGAAGTAACACATCTAAAGACTTAAGATGGTGTGCAACTGTTTCTTTGCCTTGGTGATTTCTTTTTTCTCTTGTGAGTACTGGGAATTTAACCCAGAGCCTCACACTGAGCTCCATCCCCAGCCCTTTGTATTTTTTATTTTATTTTATTTATATATTTTTTTCCTGATACCAGGAATTGAACTCAGGACCTTGTGCTAACCAGGCAGATGCGGCGCCGCTTAGCTACGTCCCTAACCCCTGCATTTTTTATTTTGAAACAAGGTCTCACTAAGTTGCCCAGGCTGGACTCAAACTTTTGATCTTCCTACTTCAGCCTTCTGGGTAGCTGGAAGTAACATATGTGTGCCACCATGTCTTGTTAGTGATCAGTTATTGAGGATGATGAAGTTTAAGGACAACTCTTTTCTTTCTTGCTCAAGCTCATGTCTGTCACATTAGGTGGTTTAACAATGTCAGTTCTTCTCAGTTTCTATTCCATGTTTTTTCTCTCCTGCGCTATTGTCTAAGCCTCAGTCCACAAACAACTCCCCTCAGATGTTGCTTAATCTGCCTTATAGCCAGAGCCCCTCCCATTACTGTCCCCCTATCACCCAAGAGACTCTAGTCATGTGCAGAATTGGATAGCAAAAGCTGAATGCAGGAAACTCAACCATAAGAAATTGGCTCTCAAGTGTTCCCCCCTCAGCCTGTCTCGCCAGCTCTCCTCTTCCTCTTCTCTGGGCCTGATGCTTCATTGTTCATGTATTTTTCAGCTAAGAGAGACTCAAACACCATGCTTTGGGTGACATTGTCCCTTTGGATGCTACCACAGGAAACATGCTATCTTCGTGTTCTGGCCTATGGTGGGGAAGACCCTATCGTAGTACTTGGCACCTAGGATGGAGGGAGAGGCCCAGGACATTGTTCCTATGCTTTTTTTTTTTTGGTACTGGGGATAGAACTCAGGACCTCGTGCTTTCAAGGCAGGTGTGGCGCCACTGAGCTAAATTCCTGGCCCTCCTATGCT
>NW_004624783.1:7688038-7757147 GCF_000247695.1 Heterocephalus glaber
CCATTGGGCTGGGGATTTAGCTCAGTGGTCTCACCACCTGCTGCACAAGTGCAAGGACCTGAGTTCGATCCCCAGTACCAAAAAAAAAAAAAAAAGCTCCCATTTCGGTCTGCTTCAGATACCAACATGACGTCAGTTAGCCACTTCAGAGGTTCCAGTTGATGTAAATAATCTCAAGAGCAGAGGTAGTAGTGAAACAATTAGAAATGATGAGTTTTTAATATTAATTAAAATATTTTGTTTTTATATGATTTAATTATATATTCACATGTAGTTGTGAGAAATAATAGAAAGGTCTCAAATACCCTTCATCTAATGATTCTATCTCATTTCACAATCAAGAAATATACATTGATATAATCCATCCACCTTGCTCAGTTTTACCTGTGTGTATGTCTCGTTGTATGGTTAATTCTTTGCCTTCTTATCTCATGTGTAGATTCATGTGACCACCACAGTCAAGATACAGCAAAATTCCATCACAAGGCTCCCTCTTGCTACACTTTTGTAACTATTGCCACCTCCCTCCACCTACCCAGTGCCTCATCCCAACCAGTAATCTGTTCACTTCTATAATTCTGTCATTTCTAGCATGTGATATAAATGGAACCAAACAGTATAAAACCTCTTTTGAACATATTTTAATTAAACTTTTAATTTTGAGATAATTGTACCCTCATGTAGAGTTGTAAGAAATAATACAAAGAGATACTTCGTGCTTTTTCCCAGTTTCTCCCAGTGGTAATATCTTGTAAAACTGTAATTCAGTATTGAGATCAGGTCATTGACCTTGATACAGTCAAGATATGGAGTATTTCCATCAGCACAAAGATTCCTCTGGTTGCCTTTCAAAGCCACACCTACCTCTTTCCTCTTTCTATCCTTACTTACATCCAACCACTAATCTATTCTTCATTTCTGTAATTGTGCCATTTCAAGAATGTTACATAAGTGACATTATACAGTATTTCTTCTTGAGTAGTATTCCACGGTATGAGTATACTGCAGTTTGCTTGAGCATTCACTTGCTATGAACATTCATGTACAGGTTTTTTGTGTGAATATAAGTTTTTATTATGTTGGATAAATGTCAAAGCATGCTCTTGCAATTGCTGGGTGATATGGTAAGCACATACTTAATTTTGTAAGAAACCTCCACACTCTTCTCCAGAATGACTGTACCATTTTGTACTGCCAGTTATGATGTGTGAGTAATCCAGCTTTCCTATATCTTCACCAGCATTTGATGTTATCCTTACTTTTTATTCTTGCTATTCTGGTAGGTATAGGGTGATAACTTATTCTGCATTTCCCTAATGACTGATTGAACAACTTTTCATGTGTATGTACCATCTGTGTATCCTCTTCAGTGAAAAGTCTGTCTTTCACTCAGTTTCTGATTGGATTTTTTGTTTTCTCAATGCTGGGTTTTAAGAGTTCTTTATACCCTCCACCTGCTAATCCTTTGTCAGATACGTAGTTTGTGTATATTCTCTCCGAGTCTGTAGCTTATCTTCTTCTCATTCTCTGAATAAGGTCTTTCATAGAGCAAAAATTTTTACTTTTGGTGAGTTCCAATCATCCTAGCATTTGTTAAAAGGCTATTCTTCTTTTATTCAATTATTTTTATGCTACTATAGCAAATTAGTTGGGCACATTTATGTGGATCTAGTCTAATTTAACTTTTAATAGTTATGTTTAACAACAGTTACACAAAATTTTTAGAGATTTAACACCTAGATCTCTGAGCAGGTTTTGACATATGCTTGGTTAGGCCCTCAGTTTTGCCCTAAGCCTCAGTATTTGACCTCTTCCCCTGTTTCAGTGACAAAACAGAAGCCAAACAAGAATCCCTTCATCTCTGGGTCTACAACCCCCACACCCATGGCTCCCTCTTCATCTTCCTTTACCCCGTGGCTACAAAGAGAGATACCCATCCCTTCTCCCACCTCTAAATTTTGGCTGCACTCACTTCCTTAGACGCCTCAGTTCAACCTCTCTTCAGGCTCCCAGAATTCAAACAAATTTGCTTCCCTCCCACCCTCAGCTTCATCTCACCCTTGAGCTCTCCCTGGCATCACTTCCCCCTTCCCTAACTTGTTCCAAGTATTAGTTTCCACTTTCTCCTCCTCAATCCACTCTACCCCTTTCAGTCCAGCTGCAGCTGGGGACCGAAGCTCCTCCTCACCGTCTCCATGGCCCACCTCTCCCTGAATCCTACCTGCCTGACCCAGTGGTGTTTTCTCCAGATTTCCTGCCCAAGGCCCCCAGGTGTCCCTCTCTCTGATGGCTGTTGGTTTCTCTTCTTACCTCGTGGTCTCTCATGGATTGGAGGTCTCCAGGGTTATGCCTGCCCCTCCCTCCTCTGTCTCCCACCCTCTTTCAAACTAGCTTGTTTACTCTTAAGACCTCAGTGACCAAGGCCCATTGGTTCCTCCTGGGTCTGAGTGCCATTCCAAGGATCCTACTGCCTCCCCACGAGTCCCCTCAGGTCACCTGCAGGTGTCTCAGACTCATCCTGCCCCATGTGATGGAACTCAGAAGCTCTTCACTCCTCCTCAGGACCCCCATCTTAAAAAGTGGCCCCAGGCCCATTTACACTGGCGCTCTCACCCCAGTCTCATCTGCCTCAGTGATCCTACATTCTTCCTTCCTCTCACCCCTCTTTCCATACCCAGCAATCACTGATTGCTGTCCCTTCTTTTCCCATCTCTCCCTTCGTTCCTGCTTTTCACATTTGCTGCTGCCACTGGTTCCATTCACCACAATCCTACATCTGGACAGTGGCAGCAGCCTCTTCCTCTGCATTGTAACATTGCTGAACAGTGACCTTCCTCAAGTGCAAATCCGACCAGTCACTCTTCAGTTTAAAACCTTCCACTGGTCTCCATGGCCCTCAGGGCCAGCCTATCTGGGGTGGCCCTACATGGCCCAACTTGCCTCTTCATCCCAAGTGAGTACAGTTCAGCTGCTCAGTGGGCCTCAGAACCTCCCTCTGTTAAAAAATAGAGATATAATTTACATAGAATTCAATATTCTAAAGTGTCAACTTCGGGCCGGGGATTTAGCTCAGTGGTTCCGGTGTCTGCCTCGCAAGCACAAGGTCCCAAGTTCGATCCCCGGTACCAACAAAACAAAACAAATAAAGTGTCAACTTCAGTGATTTTTTAGTGATCATAGATTGTGCAAACATCATGTAATTCTACAATATTGTTATTACCCTAAAGAAACATGTACCCATGATATTAGTCATTGCTCATTCTCCCACCTAATCCTGGCAATCACTAATCTACCTTCTTTATAGATCCTTCACATTTCTCATAAATGAAACCATACAACATGTGGCTTTTTGTGTCTGATTTCTTTCATGTAGCATGTTTCCAAGGTCCAGGAGCTTTACTCTTGCTCTGAGAGCTTTAAAAACACTGTTACTCTACTTCACAGAATTCCCCACAATCTTCCACCTGCTCAGAATTCTGCCTCAGCCCTCAGCTCTAACTCCTTCTCGGGGCCCTTTTCTGATCCTAACCCCTAACCTGTAGGCTGGGCTGGGACCCCTGATCTATGCCATAGTCACTTCACTTCTCCCACAAAGCCCTCATCATATATCATTATTATTCACCCAGTTTGCTTCCCTGCTAGACTATAAACTCCACTGGGTCAAGGATTTGTCACCCTCTTCACTCCCATATCCTAATGCTTTGCCCAGGCCTGAAGCAGTGAAGGGTCTCTGAGATATGGGCAGAATCTACTGATCATTCAGGCCAGGGTGCCTTAAGGCCTTTCCATGTGGCCTCTTATTCTTTCCATCGTCTGACATTAGAATGGAATTATGGGTGTGTAGGAAGGGGCTTTGGACAAGAAGACCCTGTGTCTCAGAGAATCTGAACAGTAGATTTCAGGGAGGAAGCTGCCTGTTGAAAGTTGAGCAAGGATTTTGTGGAGAGGAGTGAGGGCAGGCAGAGGTTGAGGGACCAGGCTCTGAGCTCCTGAAGGCCACATAGACTGTGTCTATCCTTATCTCCCTGTCCCAAGTGCTGGTAGAGGAGAAGAATGCATTGTATTTGGACCCAGTGAATGAACTTCTGGAGATAGGCCTTGCCTGGGGGATTTTCAGCGAACAGCACCTTGATTCCCCACTGTGCTTTAAGGTTCTACACAGGGCCTGGCATAGTGAGGTTTGTGTCGTGCTGTCCATACAGGCACCTCTGGGGCCTCATAGTTGTGCCCCTGAAAGAGGTGGGGCCCAGTGAACAAAGGGTAGATTTCTAGAAGCTGGGCTAAGTACTCCCTGAATCCTGTGCCCAAAAGGTACCTGCCACCTTGGGGACATTTGCAGGCTATAGTCAGCTCCCAGAGTCTCCTAGAGCCCAAGACATCTGCCCTCTCAGTCAGTGAGAGGTCAGTGTGTGGCCCATGTGCACCTTGACCATTGTCATCTAAGGCTCTGTCAGATGGTTGCTGGGGATGCTTCTAATGAGGTTGAAAAGCTTCCCATGTGGTCCCTGAGTTGGATGGCAGAGTGAGGGAGTAAGGATGCTGGAGGTCTGCATGCTTTGTTGATAATTCATTCCTGAGGTGTTTACATTCTCTCATCGGACTCTCACTATAATGAAGTGAGTTGGGGATGGACCCTATTTTACAGATGAGGAAAGGGAGGCTCCTTAGGTTTAGAATGGCCTTAGGACCCTGGGACAGTATTTAGCTGGTATTTATCAAGTTTCTAGACTAAAAGTCCTTTTCATTGCATTCAAGCTTCTCCTAACCCCTCACCATGTTGGCTATGAGAAGGGGAGGATGTACACTTCAGATAGGATCCTTGTCTCCTTGGTAGGGCAAGAAAGACAGCCTTGGGAAGAGCCCATGCTGTCTAGGTCTTGCCTAAGTGTAAGCTGGAAAGGTTGTTTCACTAGGCCCCTCTACCAAGGGCACTTCCTGCAAAGCATGTAGGCAGCCGGCTGTGAGGCAGGGATGTGGGCAGTGCCATGTGAACCTGGGAGCAGGCTGGAGCACTGAGGGAGGAGGGAGGAGAGGAGCTTGGGTGTGTGCCCAGAAGAAAGAGCAGAAATGGGGCTTCCTGACAGCTGGGGGTTCTGTAGTGGCTCTGGAGAGGGCATTTCTAGGGTGAGGGGGCCCCTCTGCACCACATCTGGAACCCAAGTTCAGGCCATTGGCCTGATGAGATGCAGCAGAGACCCCATGGGATGAGGATTGTCAGATTTAGCAAGGCACCCAGTTACATTTCTTTGTTTTTTGTTGTTGTTGTTGTTTTTCTTTGTTTTTTTGAGGTTTTACATTTATTAAAGGTAGGAAAAACATGTACACTCTGCAGAGTGAGAGTGGGCTACTGAAAGGGCGAGAGCATAGTGGCCCAGTTACATTTCAATTTCGGATAAACAACAGGTTTTTTTTTTTTTTTACGTATAAATGTATCCCAGAAAAAACAACAGCTGTATCTCTAATATTGCATGGGACATATTTATACTCGTGTAAAATCCAGATAGACTTGTCTCAAGTCTTACAGAGGACAGCAATCAATTCAAATGAAGGAATCGTGACCCCTTGACTTTTAGACCCGAGTGTATATTTTTGTGGGCTGGAATCTTTCAAATATTCCCTTCAAATCTTAATACTCACTTGAAAAATTACCGGTTTGCTATACTTGTATTGTAATTTCATTAGCATTGCTTGATTTGGCTGCCTATAATAACAACGTGGGATAATAATAGGACCCACTCACAGAACGGTTGTGAGAATGAAATGAGTTAAGTGGAAAGCACTTGTGAAAGAGGAGAAATTCATCCAGGTACAGCGCGCTGGGGTTCTAGCGGGGAGGAGGCGCAGCAGAGAGAGAGACAGGACCTGAGGTGACCTCCGGACGCCGCCGCCCATCCCCACCCCTCCAGGGCCCTTGAGCGGGGCCTGTGGGTGGACATTTAGTCCTTTGGCCAGAAAGAGGCCCCGGAGCGCGGGTCCCCGCTGCACGAGGTGGATCCGACTGCTTTGGGCCGCCACCGAGGCGGTCGGAAGGGGGCGCCTCGGAACGCGTCTCCTCCTCGTCGCCCTATCAGCTTCTCTGGGCTCCAGTCGCTAATTCAGGGGAAGAAGGAAAAGACAAAATGGGGGTGGGGGTGGGGAAGCCAATAGATTAAAATCAACAACAATAAAGGGATTGCTGAGAGGGTTGAATTTTCTTCCCAGCCCCAGTGAGGTAGTGTGTGGCTCAGCGCCAGCGGGGATGGGGCGGCAGCCACGACTGCAGACACCGAAACTGGGGTGGAAGACACGGTTCGCCCCACCTGGGCTCGGGGAGAGAGAGCGACACACAGTAGGGAGCGGGAACACAGGGGCTTGTCCTGTAACGGAAAGAAAAGCCCAGCGGTTTCATGGTGATTCCGAATGGGGGGTTTTCTCTCACCAGATCCTATCCTGTGAGGTTCTGGCTCCCCTTCCCTGGGGGAAGCTGGGCAGGTAGCTGAGAAGAAGATAATGTAGACCCTGGCCCTGGGCATTTCTCCTCCTGCCCTGCTGCCCCCTATCTAGTCCTGGGTACCCACCGCTCATCCCCCAGCAGCTGACCCTGGGTCGGGCCCCATGGGAGGATTTTATAGGCATCATTGCATTCCAGTCCCCAGACCAGCTGAGAGAGGCTGAGTAACTTGCCCCAGATCACACAGCTGGTAAACAGCTGAACTGCTAGAGCCCCGTCTGCCCTGAGTCCAGCTTTTAGTCCTTTACCATCCCATCTCCTGCTGGACCCGTCTCCACCAGAAATGGCTTCAGATTTTAGGCCTGGGGATCAACCCAGGGCCTCCCACGTACTAGGCAAGCACTCTACCTTTGGGCTATACCCCCAGCTCCCAGAGTCCTCAACAGAGCCCTCCTGACACTCACTACTGGTTGAGCTGAGATGGTGTATGAAGTGAAACTTGGTTTTCAAACTGGTTACACTGACACATGGGCTCAGCCGAATCTGTGTGGCTGCTTGGTGATTTGCCTGGGTGTCCTCTCACCTGATACATATACTTATGGGATTGTAGAATGGTAGATCTAGAATAGACCTCAGCTGTGCAGTGCAGCATACAGGTTTTCAGGGAGAGAATGGAGGCCCAGAAGGATGAACATGTTTGCACTTGTGCAGGGCCACACACCATCCGGTGTTTCCTGATGGCTTCCTGTTAAGTCTCCCGCACTGCTGCATTTCTCTAGGAGACCAGTGCAGGAAGCCATGACAAGACAGTGTCCTGAGCACCAGACTTCACTTACTCCTTGCCCCTTCAGCCACCCTGGGAGTGGGAAGACAGAGCTAGAAGCCTCCCTGTCTTGGCCCTGCAGCCGTGGTGGCCTCTGGCAGGGCTGTGGGACTAAAGGGAAGGTGAAGTATGAGTTCACGAGTGTGGAAGAGCCTAGTGCTCTCAGCCAAGCACCTCCTGGAGGTGGAAGCCCCTGGAGGGCATGGGCTCTGCGGCCTGGTTACCTATCCAGTTGCTCTGGGCAGAAGGTGATGGGCCGGCCTTTATTAGAAAGCCAGGAGGTTAAATCAGCTGCAAGCACTGGCAACCATGCCACAGAGACCCACGGCCTCTCCTGCCTAGGTCCTGGGGACACCTGGCTCCCTTCTAGCTGATTTCAAATGGCCCTGAAGTTGCCTTTTTCAGCCCCTTGGCCCCTTGGGGGCTCAAGGTCAAGAAAAGTGGGAGTCACAAAGACCCTGTCCCTCTGTCCCCCTACACACAAACTCTCCTTGTTTTGTTCAGCCTCATAAAATATTGTACTTTTTCAACAGCGACTTACACATACACGAATGCGAACAGTGACCCGTATCAAACTGCAGCAAGCCCACATCTAGGAATATGAGGGGGGATGAAGCTGCTACTGTGGATGGGCCCCCTCCCCTGGCTCCTGTCACCGCCTCACAGTAGTGCAGACCCCCATCCTCCAAGGAGGCTTGGCCATCTTAGTATGCTGATCTCAGGACAGCAGGTGACTCTTTGGGTCCCACCTTCCAAATTACCTCCTCCCAGGTCTGTCAGCAGGTCTAAAATATTAGGGTTTAAGGATCTTTAGACTTTCCTCACTAAACCTAACACCCCAGAAGCAACTCTTCATTAGCCAAGAAGGCTGTGAAAGGGTTACGGTGCCTGCAGAGATGAGGGGTGGCAGAGTAGCAGGACCCCAGAGATCCCCTTCATGTGTTTTCTGCGGCTCAGGGAGCCTCCTCTTCCCTTTGTGTTGTGGTTTCCCTGCTAGACTGTGAACTCCTACCTGTTTTTTTTTCCCTCCAGACCCCAGCATGGATCTTGGCACATAGTAGGCACTTAAGAAATGTTTGCCAACCAAGAATCATTACCCCAGCTGGGTGTGGTGGCACATACCCATAATCTCAGCACTCTGGGAGACTGAGGTAGGAGGATTGCAAATTCAAGCCCAGCTTGGGGAATTTAGCAACTTAGTGAGATCTTGTTTTAAAATGAAAAATAAAAAGGTCTAGGGATGTAGCTTAGTTCCAAGGCCCTGGGCTCAGTCCCTAGTATTCCCCACCCCTCCCCCTGCAAAAGAATCTTTACCCCAGCTCCTCTTTCAGACACAGGACCTGCCAAGATTAGTCACAGGGCTTCCATTTGCACTCCCCCCCTCACTGGCTGCCCATGGATGAACATAGTGGCAAGGGACGCCTCAGGATTCCTCTAGAAGTGTTTTTCATAATCTAAGCTCAAGCAAGGGATTTGGGAATTCTTTTAGCAGCTAGTGTGCATTTGGGTGAAAACACTTGGCCTGCCAGCTCCCTAACATGTCTATTAAAGGCAGCCCTCAGGCAGCCTGGGCTCAGCGGCACCAGACCTTCAGGATGCTGCCAGAGCCCCTTGGGGCCCCATGTTCTGTGAGTGTCTCACTTCTCCCCACACCCGCCACCAGCTGCAGCTGGCCCCTGAGATGGCAGCTGCTTGTCCTCCCTCCTGGGCTGGGGATGCATCTGCATGTGCCAGTGCCCAGATAATTCCCAGTTACCTTCCCTGCTGACTGCACAGGAACGGAGCAATTTCCCCAGCCCCAGCTTCACCCCTGGGAAAACAAAACCGAATGTTCCGGCAGTCAGCCCTCCCTGGACAAGCAGATGATGGCTGGGTTGGGTTCTAGGAAGAGTGAGGCCAGAGTGTCTTAGGAGGGCAGGGAGGCACCGAGGGATCGTGTAGCTCCCCAAACAGGGCAAATGGAGCGGGGCTGTGAGCTGGGGTTATGCAACGTGAAAAAGTGGAGATGACTGGGAAGAAAAGAGAGAGAAGAGGCCAGGGGAGAGGAGGAAAGCCTCCTTTGCAGGAGATTTTGTTTATTTCTATACTCTTTGAAGTTAGACTTCAAGTGGAATCAGAAAGCGTAAAGCAAGAAAGAAGCAGGGGGAGGAAAAAATATCAGATATCAGGCAGATGGCATGTGCTTCTGGGTCCTACAGCAGGACCTTCTCCATGCCCAGCCCCGTGCCGGAGGCAGGCTGTCGGGATCACTCCACCTTTGGGGATGCAAACACATGACCATCAGAGAGGGGGTTTCTGGACAACATTTTGCTACAGTAAAATCCTGGAGGGTTGGATATGACTCTATGGTTTATTTTCATTTCTTGTCTTTTTTTTTTTTTTTTTGAGACAAGGTCTCACTTTGTGGTGCAGGCTGGCCTTGAACTCACTATGTAGCCCACAGTGGCCTCGAACTCACAGTGATCCTCCTGCCTCAGTCTCCCAAGTGCTAGGATCACAGGTGTGCACCTCCACACTCAGCTGTTTTGTTTTTCAATCTACAGGATCTTACTATGTTGCTCAGGGTGGCTTTTAACTTCCAGGCTCAACCCTCCTGCCTCTGCTTCCTGAGTAGCTGAGACTCTAGATGTGTACCAACTGGATCATTTCTATGCCCAGTACAGAGCCTGGTATACAGTAATTTCTCAATAAAGGATAGCTATGTGCTAGAAACCATTCATCTCACCCTTTCACAAGGCTATTAGATAGATACTATCTTATGCCAAAAAAGAGAAAATAGAAGCACAAAGTGGTTAAGTTGTTGTTCAAGGTCACAATTTAAAAGTGGCACAGCTGAGATTCAAACCCAAGCAAAGTGACTTGAAAGACTATGCTCTTATTCATCGTGCTCTGCAGACACTTGGAAAAAAAAGAGCAAAAAGAAAGAAAAGTATGTCAATCATAGAATTGGAAGAGACCGTGGATGTCATTTAAGTCCGAATTCCTTGTTTTTATCAAGTAAGGACCAGAGAGGAGAAAGGACTCATCTAAGACCCTTGGCACTAGTTAGCTATAAACGGAGCTGGGATTAGAACCCAGACCTCCTGACGTCTAGTGCTTGGAGTTTATGGTATCCCCCCTCCCCAGCTTTTCTTGGAAGAGAACAAACAGGACCCTCCAAAGTTTTCAAACTAACTTTTTAGCACTAGCAATGTCTACTGGGCTTGGAAAACTGATGGAAACGGAGCTTCTTCTCCTCCTTACCAGAGCCCCTGGTCAGGCTGGCTCCACAGGAACACTGAAGTTCTTCAGACCTTGGCAACTGAGCCCACAGGAAGATGTCAAAGATGCAGGTCCCAGGAGGTGGGCAGGCTTTGTCCCTGAGAGATGCTGCTAAGGCCAACCCATAGGAATCAGGGCTCTATCTGAATCACCCAGTCCTATGGGGCTCAGTCAGGGACATGTGATATCCAGTGTGGACTTCCTGTGCTTGGGTAGCTGCTAAATTCTCTTCTTTGGTAACCTGAATACTTAACATTTTCAGGGTAATTTTTCTCCCAAGGCATTTATTCAGGCTCACTAAAGTCTGGTACATAAGATATCACTTCTGAGTCAACATATTTAAAACTCATTTTCCCCCTAGACAAGACAAATTGAACTTGTACCTTCCCATATGGGACTTTTCAAGAAGACTGGCACTGGGACATGCTGGGTTCCCAGAATGATGTCATTTGATTAGTGCTGGCATTCTTTTCCCTCTTCGGGGGTGGGGGTAATTGCAGTTATTCCAACTGGGAGAAGTTGTGATTGGGTTTTTCTCTTGAGTGTAGGGAGAGACAAATCTTATCAGTTGAATGAGTTTCTGGCAGCTCCTATTTTTCTCTGCTGCTTGGAGACAACTTCCAGAATAGAAACCTCCCATCAGTGCATAATCTGGTGGTCCAGGGAGGCCTTACCCAGGGGTGAGGAGGTCAGGGGTTAGTGAGCTCTGTGCTACTCACTTGTGGTAATTCTGGGAAGGCCCTCTGACCGGCTAAGAAAGATGCCATGTGGGGTCTGGGGCTAATGGAGAATAGGTTTCCTAGAGTGTCCGGAGGCTGGAGCACTTCTCCTTTGGCCAGTCCAACCTGCTGAGCCCAGGAAGCCCTGGAAGGACAGGGCCCATATCCACTTCTATGGAGGTGCCATTAAACTTGTGACCTTGATTGTTCAGGACAGCAGAGAATCAGGATAAAAGGTGGCTGCTTGGAGGTTTCTAGGGTCATAGTGAAGAAATATGGGGAGCAACTAGATTCCCAGAGGCTTTTCCTCCCATGAGGGGAGGGATGGCAGTGATACTGTCTTCTCTGGTGATCATGCCTCTGTTCTTTTCCTTGGTGCTGAGTAGACTTTATGAGTGGAGTGGAAACCAGGGATGCTCGCTATCTGTCTCCCTATCAGGCTTTTCAATGTGGTGGCTGGACACAGAGGGCAAAGGCAAAGGAGTAGGTGGGTGAGGAGGGTCCTGTGGGGGAAGCTCTCCATGTCAGCCTGGGGTTTTCACTCAGGACTGGAGATCTCCTGATCCTCCAGGCCTTGCCAGACTTGCCCTTCCCTCCAGTGACAAAGCTCCAGCCCGGTATGGCCCCAGCTTCTCTCCTACCCTTTATGGAGAGGAGCTGGGGAGGGGTGGAGGAGTTCCACAGCAGAGCTGGACCATAGGTGCAGGCCCCTGGGCACATGGCCCAAGCCCGGAGCACTTACCAGCGGGACAAGATGGGGCTGCAGCTCTTGGAGCTGCTTGTGGCTGAACCCAAGTGCTGATGATGGGTTGGGCTCCAGTCATGGTTATTAGTGGCCGAGTGTTTGTGTTTGTTTTTCTGAGCTACTGTAGTGTATGCTCCACAGTAAGAAGTGGAGATGGGGAATTAGCCCTGATCAGCTTTGCAGCAGTAAAGCCTAATCTTGTTAAATAAATAAAGCCTCAAATAAATAAATGCCTGCTTACTCCCAGCCAATATTTTTCTGCTGCCCAAGGTAACAGAGCTCTGTGACCTTTAGCCCATTGCTTAACCTCTCTGAGTCTATTCCCATGCCTATAGAAAGTGAGTATAATACTATTTGCTTTCTTCCACCCTGGTTATTGTGGAGATCAAATATAATAATGCGTGTGAAAGTCCTTTATAGATGGCAAAGTGCTGTTTCACTCTAAGGTATCATTACAATTCTGCCTGTTGTAAAGAGATGAGAATAGCCATCCCTTACCACATAAAGTGTCAGCAACATGAGCTCCATTGTAAGAGAGGGAAAAAAGGCCCAGTTTACCCTGTGGAAAAAAGTGACCCCAGACAAAGCAGAAAGACCAATAAAGTCACCCCATGAGAACAATGACAATTTAAATGATTTACTATCAGGGCTCACTCCAAGAGAACCAGTAACAAAAGCATTCTTCTTTCTCATCAGAGGCAGTTGTCAGAGACAAGGACAATCACTCCACCCTTTTCTAAGCCCAGAGTCAAACATTATTTTTTTTATTTGATGCTCTGTGGTTGGAGTTCAAAGCCAGTCAGTGCTGGCTTCAGTTCTCAGTAGGAAAATAAAGGGTCAAACTGAGTCCTTTCTCTTCTGGGGCTCTGGGAGAAATCTAGACTGGGACAATTCTTCCTTTGTTTTGGTAAAAGAATCCTCTTTTCCTTTGGGAAACTACCCTATTCCCATTCTCATTTCATTGGCTTGACTCAAATCTAACCAATCTGACCCATTATCCTGGCCACAGTGATTAGTTCAACAATAGGCTTGTGACCCAAGCCAGGCCAATGAGACTCAGCTCTGGGACTTCCACTGGTATTTCTAGGAAGGAGAAATTTTCTTTGCTAGAGAATTTGTAACCTGGAAAGTATCCACCTGGAGTTTTTGGAGGTTACTTTTGTCATCAACTGAGAATGAAACAAATATTGGAGGAAGCAGAGCTGAGAAATGGAGTGATTCCGGTTAATATAGTTTAAGTATGAAATCAACAACACCAGAAAGACAAGGTGAGGCAAGTCAGGTAAGCAAGTTTAGAACTGTCGAGTTAAAATACTTTCAGCAGTTCTGGTGCATAGGAACTGGCACTGGTTGTCTGGAACCTGGCCCTGAGGTGATCAGGACAGGGATAGTGACCTAGAGCAGGTGGTTGGGGATGTGAATTGTGGATTGGTTGGTTTGCATTTGAAAGGCATGCTCCTGTTTAGATAAAATTAGTTAACACTGAGAGGGCCAGTTGCTCTGGTGTCAAAGAAGGCCCAAGATGTCAGAGCATCAGAAAACAAGGAAAATTTAAAAACAAGATTAATACTGAGAAGATGGCTGGGGTACTCAGCATGTTGCCACTCATTCTCTTAGAGGCTAGTTTGGGCTTTCTTACACGGTAGCTGCAGGCTTCCCAGAAGCCAGAGAGGACAAGCCTTGGTGTGCAAGCACTTTCCTGGTCTCTACTTGTGTACTGTTCACTGTTGTCCCATTGAGCAAACATGTCACATGGCCAAGGTCACAATCAACGTGGGAGGAGACCTCTGGGGGCCATGGAATAGAGTGGGGTCCCAGATGGCCTGACTCATTCCTGGGAGCCGTCTCTGCCATGGTCCACCCACAGCCCTCCACAGCAGGATAGCTCTGATTGTGAAAGTAGCCAAAGTTTCCCTTCAGCTAAGTTCTACCGACTGCTAACTTTCTTCCAATCTTGTCCACAAGACCAGACTTTGGCAGCCATATCTGCATTGGGATCACCTAAGTAGACAGACTGCTGAGAATTCTACCCGCTCTCATGCTTTTTCTTTTGCTTTTAAACTCAGTAGCTCAAATGCAGAGGGTACATGGGAGTTCAGCTCTTGAAGTCAGACACCCACCAGCCAACTAGTATTTGTTTTATGCCTGCTATGTGCTGGGATCTGGCCCAGATGCTGGCGATCTAGAGAGAAACAAAACAGACCAAAAAGACAACCTTGCCTGCTGGGAGCCTACATGCTCGTGGGGGTTGGGGGAGGAAAATATCAATAAACAAATGTACACGTGAAATAAAAAGACCTGAGGGAGGAAGTTAGGGGAGAGAGGAAGCAGCGACTGTGATTTAAAGAGCTGTTTGCCCCAGGAGAAGACAGCTTGGGGGAATGTTGATAGGGAAGGGAGGCAGGTAGACCTAGAGGTAAACCCTGGAGACAGCGGTGCAGATGCCAGTGTGCATGTATGCGTGCATGCATGCGTGCGTGCATGTGCATGTGTGTGTATGTGTTCCCAGACCTCATCAGGACAGTGACTTGGCCAACGTGTGCTTTTCCTGATGGCTGTGCCTCTGAAAATCTGTAAGTTTGTGTATGGGGTTGGATGAGGTGGGTAAAGACGGTAGATCTGTCTGTCTTACCTGGCCATGGCAAGGGAGGGCTTGGGTTCTCATCTTCAGACATGAGATTTTGGGCTAGTCTTGTGAGACCTCTGTTATAGCTTGGATGGAGACTGTACCCTCAAAGGCCTCATGTGCTCATAGGCAAGGCTGTTGGAAGGTGACTGAATTACGGGGGCAATAGAGCTGACTTGCTGTTAGAAGGTAGGGCCTGGTCAGAAGAGGTAGGTAGGTCCTGTGGGCATCATCTGGAAGGGTACATCTCCCTTCACTGGCTCTTCCCTTCTCTCCCTCTGCTCCCTGATTGCCACGATGTGAGCAGCTTTCCTCTGCCTGACCCTTCCACCATACCACTTCTGCCTGGAGACGACCAACCTCGCAAGGGCTGAGATTTCTGAAACTGTGAGCGATTAAGCCTCTCCATCTTTAAGTTGTGGGTGTCAGGTACTGTGTCTCTGCAGTGAGGAAAGTGATGAAGATAACTTCTGAGCCTTTATTCCATTATCCAATAAATGGGAAGAATAAGAAGCATCCCACTGTGCTCTACCAAGGATGGGAAGGATCATACATCTCCTTAAGTATGGAGGGGAGTTCCTGGACGGTTTCTGTGATCCCCAGACAATCACTGGGTCATGCAGGTTTGTCCTAGATTTTGGGTCACACAAAGTCTAAATTCATGAAAGGAAGGAAGCTGGCGGCTCTCCTCCTGTGACTGTCACAGGCCTGTGTTTGACGGAGGCTCTGCTTCCCATAGCTCATGCTGCACCTGTTAGTTCTCTCTCAGAGAAATTCACACACACTTTATACCAGAACAGGTCAAGCTGTGAGGGTTGGTGTTTTCTCAGGAATTTGTCCAAAACTGGTGTGTATGAGGTGAAACAGTCATTGTGACCTCGAGGACAGTTTTCTGATCTGTGAGATTGCTTGGGAAGTTTGCCTGAGATGACACAACAGACCCATGGAAGGGAGGTTCTGCCTGTGGTTTAGCAGCTTTCAGACTCAAGGGGCCTTGTGGCTGCTGGTTGAGGGGAAGCCCAAAGGGGAAGGCCTCTCAGGCCTTTTGAGCAGGTCCCTTGCCTGTCCTGCTCTGCACCTGAATCTCCTGGGTTCAGGAGAATTATCTCAGGGGTGGTGTGGGATGGGAGTGCTGGCACAGGGAGGAGGTAGAAGTAAGCAAGGAGAGAACTGGGGATGAGCCTGTTCAGATTTCAGCCAAACCCATGGAGGTAAGGTTTTGAAGGTTAGAATAAGGTAACTTGTTATAATAACCTAAGAGGGAAAAGAGATAGAAATCCTTTTCCTTCATGAATGCTCTGAGGGCTTCTTACCCTGTGGTAGTTAGAGTAGAGTGTCAACTTGATTTGCCCTGGGATCCAACAGCTTGGTGGAGGACACTTCTGGGTGTGTCTGGGTAGGTCATGAAGGTGTGGCCTCAAGGACCATGTGTGGTCTCTGGCCCCTTCCTCTCTGGCACTGGTCCTCTGCTCTGCTTCCTGGCTGCCAAGAACTGAGCACCTTTGCTCTACCATGACCTTCTGCCATGATGTTTCTGCTTTGGCACCAACTGACGATGGACTGAATTCCTTGAAGCCATGAGCCCATTAAAACTTTCCTCCTTTGAGTTGGGTGTTGGGTATTGTGTCACACCTGCTAGAAAGCTGACTAATACACTCCCTATGCAGTAGATTTAATATGGAGGATGGGTCCAAAGTGGGGACACTACCATTCCCCTTGGGGACAGAGAGTTCCTTCTTGGGGCACCCAAGGCCTGGCAGGGATGGGGCAGAGCTCTTTCGAGTCCCTAATAGCCACTCTTTGGCCTTTTCCTAGGAGCTTCAGGCCTTGCCACTCCAGCATCTTACAGCTGCCTTTTACCACACTCTCCTTGTTTAATTTGTTAAGTTTCTGTTTTGGTTCACCGTTTCACACCCACACTGACAGTCTGCTGTCCCCTCAAGGCCCTGGGACATCTGTCAGGCAGTTAAATCAAATGTGACGTTAAATACAACTCAGCTCCACATCATACTCCCATTCTCTCTCTTCCCTCCATCCCTCCTTCCTTCCAAGAAATACAGAATGCCCAGGTAGTGGAGGAGCTGTACTGACTTGGATCTTTCTTAAAAATGTTCATTCTGGATATTTTACTCAAAGTAGGATGTAGGGATCCTGCTTTGGGTAGGATAAACATTTTATTGATCTTGTTTATCTAATTTCATATATATTTTTTCTGAGGTATTTAAAGGTAAACCCCAAACATCATGCCATTTCACTCCAATTATTTCAGTTTCCATCACTGATGAATAAGAAAGCAGTAAAAAACAATTCACCATCCTATCATCACAGCTACTAAAATTAACTATAGTTCCTTATCATATCAAAATTGAATCTACATTCAGATTTCTCTCATTGTCTCCAGGTTGCCTTTTGAGGACCTATATGTGTGAACTCAAAATGAAGAGGTTTGCTGAGGAAATGAAGAGTGAACAGAATTCAAGTAAGAAGTTGAACCTTTGGGCCATTCTCAGGCTTCTTGCAGAATTTGCTAAATAATGTGCTTCTTATACAAGAGTCTCGATTCTTTAGACCACAAGCCAGGATAGAGGGCTCGGATGTGCTGGACACTGTTGCCAATCAGTTGTCACGAAGTAGTGTTTAACTTCCTGTAGGTGCTTCCTCTTTTGTTCTCCCCATCCCCTCCTTTGTGAACATTTTACCTCTTCTGTCTCAATAGATGCCTCTTCCCGTCCTTGTTCTTTCCATGTCAAGGGTGCCTCTTTGGAGCAGATTCCCTCCTTTCTGAGTCCCTCCCTACTTTCCACTCTTAGGCTTCATCCCTTGAGAAGATGCAGGGGTCTTCTGCTGAAGCTTTGGTGCATGGTTCCTGCACCCCTCTGTCACTTTCCCTCACAGTTCTGTCAGCATCCACCTTCTCTGCAGCTGTCTTGCCTTGAGTTCCTCCAAGAGCAGAGCTTGACACAAAGACTCCATCTGGTGCAGGAGACTGGGCGGTATCCCTGGGAACCAGGAATGAGGACCAGGGAGAGAGGGCTGTGGAAGAGGGATAGCCAGTAGAAAGTACCTTATTGATCTGGTTCTTGGGTGGGCATGCAGATGGCATCCCATGATTGCCCTGTAGAAGGCAGAAGGCTGGGGCTTTTACTCTCTCATCAGGACATGCTCCCCACTTCAGGCTGTGCATCTGGGCTAGGAGGCTCGCTGAGTGGGGGGCGGGGCAGTGGAGCAATGATTCGGGGAGCTCTGGGCAGAGGAACCGTGGATTGCAGCTGCAGTGTACTCACAGGTCTATGGCACCAAAAGCATCTGCTGAAGCAATTCTCATTCTTTTTGCTTCCCTAACTTGCTAATAATAATAACAACAACATAGTTATCGAGGGCTTTCTGTATATCAGTTATTTTATCATCTAATCTTCTAAGACCTATCCCATCATGCAGGTGACAAATTGAGGCCTAAGTGTTGAGTGCTCTTTGGTGGGAGCTTGGGAGCTGGGGCCCAGGCAGTCTCTGTTACCTTTCTTTGCATCCTCAGTTCTACCATCCATCCCCTGAGAGGACAAGTTACCAGGGCAGGGACCCTGTGGAGCTGGCAATGACAATGTACCAGGGACTTATTGCAGATGGATTTGTGTAGGTCAAACATCACTAGAGAGATCCTACTGTTAAAAGCCTGGAGTAAAAGGCTCTAAATTCCTTTTGGAAAATGGGGTGCACCTTTCTTGGCTGCTTGCTATTGTCCAGAAAGCTTCTGAGATGGGATCTCCTGAAAGGTCTGCTGGGTTGACCTGGATTTTTTTCTCACTAGACTTGGCAAGGACAAAGTCCTGCCTTTGGAGGTTGAACATGGCCAGGTGCTGTCCCCAGACTCTGCCAGCTGTTTGACAGGTGTGAGCTGCTGCCTCAGGGGAGACCAAGAGAATGCCTGAGGATGGAAAAGGACCTGGAAAAGGGGAATGTGAAAAATACGCTTTCTACCTAGAGCTTGCACACTCACTACCACAGAGGATGCGACACCTCCAAGCCTCTGCTCTGGGGACCCCGTTTTACTGTGGATGGCTTTCCACGTTATTCCCAGCTGGCCTTCTCAGGCTTGTGACTGCTCAGAAACAAGATGGCTCGGTCTATTCCAGCTAACCACCAAAGGGCAGACATGTTCCCAAGCCCCTGGCACCCACCTTAGTTAGGCAGGGGTCTTGAGTAGATTATGGCACTGCACCTTTCTAGGACCCTGGGGATGAAGACTTAGCTCAGCTCTCCACCCCTGGGTAGTACCGCCCCACACCCTCCTACTCTGGCATCCACACTCCTTTCCATCCTGACCTGTCACCTCTGGGAATTCATGGGGCTGAAGAACTGTAGGAGCCTGTCTTCCATCACCCTCTCTTCTAAGGTGAGGACAGAGGCCTGCCCATGGCAGTGGCTCTAGACCTGGCTGTTGAAATCTACTAGAGAGTGAGTCCTAGTGTCCTCTGGGCTGATCCAGGGCAGAGTGATGGGTGGGCTGGAGCAGAGACTCCCAGAAATGAGAGGTGGGCCTTAAGATCTTCCAAAGAAAAGCCATAAATGTCATGTGCCTTCTGAGAGAACGAGATGTTCTGGTGGGTATGTTTTCTATTTTTTCCAAGTTTGCTTTATTTATCTCTTTTTCTGTTTTCTGTATCTCATGGTGGGGACCTTTCTCCCCTATTCTCACCCCATTTGGCTCATGTGGCCCACCCCATCCTTGGCCACAGGGGTGGTCATGTGACATAGGCCTGGCCTAAGAGCCCTCCTTGTAATGTTCCAGCCACTACCAAGGAAGAGATGCTCTTCTCCCATGATATGGGCACCAAGGATCCCAGAAGCCTAGAGATGCTGGAGGCCACCATTGCCACCACACGGGAGGGAAATGAGAGGAAAGGGTGTCAGACATGGGCCAGGGCCTGGACTTCTTATCAGTGTGGGCTGATGCATTCTCTTTTTTATCTAGGTTTGTCTGCCTGGATATATGTCACGCAAAGCTAAAGGACTCCTGCCAGGCAGAGGCAGCCACTACTTTGAACTGCCAAGTGACCCATCGAAGCGCTATAGCCACATCTGGCAGCTCCCTTCTATGGTCTCCTGTCATTCAGGAACATGGGGCTCCCTTCCCCCTCCTCCAGGCTGGTACACAAGTGCAATGGACTGAATATTTGTGTTGCATGCAAATTTATGTGTTGATATCCTAAGCCCTAAAGTGATGCTATTAGGAGGTGGGGTGTTTGAGAGTGATTAGGTCATGCAGGTGGAGACTGATGAGTTGATTAGCACCTTTATGAAGGGGTCCCCCAAAAGCTCTCTACTCTCTTCCTGTTGGGAAAGGATATAAGAAGATAGCAGTCTGCCATTCGGAGGAGGCCCCTTACTAGAACCCAACTATGTTTAGATGCTGATCTTGGACTTCCAGCCTCCTGAACTGTGAGAAATAAATGTCCGCTATTTATAACACCCAGTCTGTGGCAATTTGCTACAGCAGCCTGAGCTAAGACAGCAGGAAAGGATCCAGCAGCTGTTGTCTCCTATGAAGGAAAGTTGACATCCATGTGCTCCTCATTAGGACCAATGACATTTAAAGCCTGTTGCTGGTTGTGATGGACAGGGAAGGATGGTTCATTTAAACTTAGGTACTGTGCTGGTTCATTCTCTGATTTAATCCCCAGAGACCCCAGCAACTTTTTTTGGCAGGAGGAGTGGTCTTTATAATTGCTCATGGAAAGGACTTCCTTTGATGAGTTGACCCCGAGGCCCCCGAGACCCCCAGGACTTGGGTTGAGCAGATTAGGTCTCACGAGAACTGTAGGGATGAGGGCTCTGCACCTGCCACAAGCCAAGTTCATCTTTTCTACTCTGTGCACCAGGCTGGGTCTGATGATTGGGCTGCTTGTTTTTTCTTTGACTGTTTTTCTTGGATTTTTTTGTTTTAAATAATGTGCTTCTTGAGGCTGGTTTGCAGAATTGTGCTGCCTCTGGTTCAGGAGGTGCTCCTTTGCCAGCTCTGGGCTTTGGGGTGATCCTTTTGCCTGTATAACTGGCAGCTGGCTATGGCCAAGCCCGGAAGAGCTGACCCCAGTGATGGCTGGATGACAGCCAGGTCTTACCCTATCACACACAAACAGCTCCCCAGAAGCCCCTCTACAACAAGCAGAAGAAAACGCAGACCATGGGGCAAAGTAGATTTATTTGAATTTTTTTCTTTTAAACAAGCATTAAAAACAAAAGACAAGCATTTGCATTTGGGAAGTGTCACACTCTGAGCCGTAGTGCCAGGCCTTGTGAGCAGAAGGCTCAAGACATCCCAGTGTGATGAGTGGCTGAGCTGATCTGCCATATTTCCCAGGGCGAGTCTGACCATGGCCTCCACGAAGCCTGTTCTCCAGAACTTGGGATGCATGACCTTTAGTATCCAACTTTTGCATCCCTCAACATGTCTCTTTCCCTGGCATCTCTTCTTCCTCTGCCTTTTGCCATCACTTGCTGCTCACATTTTTCACCTCTGTGTCTCCTCCACACACCAAGCTTCCAACAAAACAGCCTCCTCCCTGCGGACAATTCACATCCCTCACCTACTTCAAATTCTACCTCCAAACTCTTCATGGTCTCACCTGCTCCAGCCCATATCCAGAGAGCTAGCTCAAGGGACTCTCTGAGGATCAGAAGACCTGAGCTCTAGGCCTGGTCCTTCTACCTGTCAGCTGTTAGGGTCTCAGGTAAAAGCTAAGCATCCCCTATTGGAAAATCTGAAATCTGAAATACTCCAAAATCCAAAACTTTTGAGCAATGATGTGATACCACTAGTGGAAGAGGACACACTATGAAACACTGTTTCATGCACAAAATTATTTAAAATATTGTATAAAATTATCTTCAAGCTGTGTGTATAAGATATATATGAAATATGAATGAATTTCATGTTTACACTTGTGTCCCATCACCAAAATACCTCATCATGTAAACACAAATATGCCAAAATCTGAAACAAAGTCCAAAGTCTAAAACACTTTCAGTTTCCAAGCACATAAGGGACATTCAACCTATATTTCCTTATAGCAAAAGATGCTTATGTGCCCTGAAAACTGTAGAAATACTAGAGTGTAAGCAGGGTCACCTGTGGGCCCCTGGGCACCACCACTCTCAGCTCATGCCATTTTTCACCTACTGAAGACAGCACTGTGCTTTCAGCTGTTCGGCACACCATGGTGAAGTGTCTGCCACGGCACACTGGTGAGTGGGGCTTTACCATGGGGACGCAAGTCCCTGATTCTCATGTTTATTTGGTGAGCTTCTCGAGCCCACAGCACCAGTCAGGGCTGAGCACAAAGCAAGTGCTCAGTCTTAAAGTGTATTGTTGCTTTGATTCAAGTTTCCTTGGACATATCTACCACCCACAGTGACATCACAGAGGAAGGATGGTGGGAAACCCAAGCCTCCTTATTCAGCCTCCTGAACCTGACCTCCAGCCAAAAGGCCAAACTGGCAGGTTGGCCCAGGGCCCTGACACTCACTCAGCAGTCCCAGGGCTCAGGACCATCTGCTAAAGGATTTCACTTTCTCACTGAAATAAAACTAGCCACAGAATGGGTGGGAAATATAGCCTTTTTTTGGATGAACCAATCAGATGAGAAAAACAATTTGCAGGCAAATCCAAAATAGGAACATTACTATGTTATAAACCCAGTGTGGGATCAACTCTGAGCCACTTGGAGAGCCACACCAAGGACCCCTGCCCTGGGGATCACTGTCTCCAGTGTGGGATCCCCACTCCCTGAGCTTAGTACTACACCACCAAAGGACCTTCAGCTTTAGGGCCTTCCCTCCACAGACACCATGTAAACCTCACAGCCCCCGAACCCCCTCCATTCTCTTCATGGAAACTACCCTAGTGGTTGCAGAAGAGGAAAAAATGACTTCATTTCTTCCTACAAAAATGTTATTCAGAAAATATATTCTGGATCCTTTTCCCTCCCACCAACATACGCCCACCCCTGTACACACAGGTGTGTATTACTTGGTAAAATTCACCTTCTTTTTAAAATAATCTTGCCCTTGAGGATTCACTCAGGGAAATGCCATTGCAAAAACTGCAGTGTAAATTTAGTCACAGTAAAACAAAACCAGTCACTAGAGAAATAACTTGAGAGCTACCTCAATTGGCTCTTGCTCAGACAATATCAATCCTCCAGTCACTCAAAGTGGGCTTGCCTTAGGCAGGCCCATCGATGGGACTAAAACCAACATCCCAGGGGCATCCCCAGTCCTAGTTGACCCCAAAGCCTCGAAAAGCTGGTACAGTACTTTGCTTCAAATCCATCTAGAGTAAAATGCATACTATATAAACAAGTGCTTCCAATTTGTGTTGCTTGGGAGTTTTTAGCTGAAAGTGAATGCAGCCTTCATGGTGCTCCCCAGAATTTCAGGTAGAGCTTTACTCTGAGAAGGTCCAAAGGCTCTGTCTGCCCAATTTCTGAAATCACCCCTGGTTACACTGAAGCATACATAGAGAAGGAGATGGGACCAAAAGGAGACAGGTGACTCTTGTTGATGGCTTAAGAATTTAGTGAGAATCGCCCGTACAATATACTCTTGGCTGGATGGGCCCCCTTCCTGGTGAGCATGGAATCATGTGCATATATCTTTGGTATCAAGCAATGTAGTCTTGTGCCTTAGGAAGAGTGGCTTAGAAGAGAGAAATGGACAAGGTTCTGGATACGGGATGTCCACCCAAGGCTCTCTTCTCCCAGAGACACCTGGAAGCCAAGGTTTCTTCCCTCAAGGTTTCTTCCCTGGTCCTCCGGGAAAGAGCAGCCTCAAGGCCTCAGCACATGGTGTTGTGGTCTAGCTGCAGCAGCATTTCCTGCAGAAACCTCTGCAGCCTGCTGAGGGCCACCACCTCTGTGGAGTAGATTGATTCTTTGAGGGCACCACCCAGGTTCTCCAGAAGCTCTGGGCCCCTGGTTTGGGGCAGAGGGCAACCCTTAGAAGAGGCCAGCATGTGGACAAGATTCTGGAGATTATCCAGGTCATTAGATATTTGCACCATATTTCTTCGGGAAGGCAGATTGCTGATGATCTGTTGATAGACTGCCAATGTCTGGTCCATCTTGGAGAAGCTCAGGTCCGGGTAGAGAGGAATGAAGTCTAAACCAGTGACCTTGTGTTTGGAGGACACTGATTGCTACACAGGGGAAGAGGGAAAGCAAGAGCTCAGCAAGTGGGGAGGGAAACTCTCCAAAGCCCTCCACCACCCCTATGAATGTGGAAGACAGCCTTCTTACCCCTTCCTCACCATTTACTGAGCCCAAAGGACTGCCAAACCTCTAAGCTGGTCTCTTGGATTCCTGCCCATCCCAAACCATCCTACCCTCCACTTCTGACTAATCTTCTTGGGATATTCCTTTCTTCAAATCCCCTCTGTGAAGAAACAGCCATGGCTTCCTATTTCTTATTTAGTTGAGTCTCTTTCCAGGCATCTTAGGTCCTCCATAAGCACCCCTCCCTCCACCACTCTCATTCCCTTCCACCCTCAGCAAATTCCTCCATCGCAGTCAGGTTCTCATGCAGTCTCTTCTCCTTACTGGTCAGGGTCACACTGCATTGAGTGCTACATAACAACCTAGTAGAGACTATATGATGTTCCCATCACGTAGATGATGAAAGCAGGGTTTAAAGACACTGATGAACTCGTGTAAGATCTTACAGATGGACAGCAGATGCGGAAAGATTCATACTTAATGAGTTCCAATTACAGACCCATCTGGGAAATGGCTAAAGGTCTAGCCTGTTAAAGCAGAGAAAACACCAGGGTGGGCAGTGATAGCTGTTTGCAATATGCAGAGGGAAATTCACTCTTCTGTGTGGCCTTGAAAGCAGAACTAGAAGTGATGGGAGGAAGCTGCAGTGAAAACTCTAGGAACCCAAATGGCATGCACATCTAGAGATGGGCCAGGCCCAATGGGGATGTGGCTGGGGTTCTGGTCACCTGCCAATGGGACAGGGACCTTCATGCTCTCTCTGGTTCTGAGCACCAGAGTGAGGCAAGGGAGGAAGGAGAGTGATGGAGGCAGAGGCAGGGGAAGAGGAAGAGAAGAGGCAGTACTCTGTGTGGAAGGGAGGAATCAAGACTACTACAGCCCTTCCGTGTCACTGCACATGCCTCAGCCAACTTCTGAGGTCAGGGATTCCCTATGGTGGCTTTGTGATATCAAAGACTGCTATGATTTTTTTTTGCTATGATTTTTTAATGAGAGCAAAGTTAAATGCTCTTAAAGTGGTTAAGAATTAGAACCACTCACTCCTGAATCCTAGCAGGCAGAAGGGCCAAGAGAAACAGCCAGAAAGAACGGGAGCCCTGTGCTTTCAAATACTCCTCAGCATTCAGTAGGTGCCTGGAGTTCAGAAGGTACTCAAAAGTGTTTCTTGGACTATTTGGCTCCAGGCCCATAGGAGCCAGTGCAGGGCTAAGTTATAGTTCTACTTTGTCTCCCCAGACCCTCCTTACCATGTGTGAAATGTCATTGATCCTGGAGACAATGGTCTTGATGAGGGTCTTGGTGTCATCCTGGACTTTTTGGATGGGTACAGCTTGAATGTAGGATAGATAGAGCCAAAGCCACAGGAACAGGCACAGGGGTCCACAGCGCATTTTCCTTCCCAGGATGTGCTTGCTGGGCCTGAAAGCAGAAGGAACCACACATTGCAAGAGGCTGGTATTTCAGAACACACCCACCCCACCTGCTACAAACTGCATTGCCAGATGTACTTGAAAGTGAGATTTGCTTTCTCCCCTGGCTGCTATTTCCTTAAAGTCAAAGACAATTCATTATCTAGACCTATATTAATGAAATGCATCCTCTTGGGTGGAGGATTATTGCTTAGTCAATAAAACCACAATGATCTGTCCAATAGACCACAGAGCAGTGAGCCCGGTGTGATCAAATGGGTGCTGTGGTGACAATGGAGGCTTCATTGTGTGCTTCAAGGGAAAGAGAACAGGGTGCAAAGGTCTGAATCCAGCCATTTACTCATTGTATAGCCCATAACCACTCAAATCTCTGCTTTCATCCCTATATCTATTTCCAGACTTTTATGAAGATCAAATTAGATAATGTATGTGAAACTGCTAAAAGGAATTGCAAACTGTACTCTTCCACTCCCCTATTATTAGAGATGATGTTACTCCCTTGGTTTCCTCATTACTCTCACAGCAGCCTGCAGCTTGGTCTGGGATGGCCTTTCTCGCTGTTTTATTGTTTCCTTCCTCTCCCACGGGAAGCCTGAATCCACCCAGCACTTCTCCAACTTGTAATAACAAGGCAGGCACAGCACCAGACACCAAGAATACAAGAGGAAACCACAGATGCTCCTTATCCTGCAGCATCCACAGCTTAACAGGAGAGAAAACAGTGGGCCCTTACAAGACAGCAAGACAGATCTGTGCATGGCGGGCAAGTACAAGACATCACAGGAGCCCCAAGGGGGCTCCCTGGAAGAGGTGTTCCATTCAGCTAGGCACTGAAGCCTGAAGAGGAGAAAGCAGTTGTGACAAGTGGCCAAGAGATCAGCTGTGCAAAAAGCATCGAGTCAGGAGAGAACATAACATGTTCACCCATAACATGCTTGAAACCATCAGAATCATGGAACCATGAACTCTGAAATTAATAATATGCAGATCCTTGATTAAGCAGCAAAATTTTAAGGAGATACATGAGGCAAAAGGTAATTAAGTTAAATATATGCAAGTCTGTAGCCAATGATCCATGCTAAGTATGTGTGTGTGAGTCTAAAATAACAATAAAATGGAAGTAAATATTAAGATGAAGATTTTGGGAGGGCAAAAAAGTTAGCTCCTGCATTTTGGGTTCTTCCTCATCTGGGTCTTGATGTGAACAGGTAATGCATTTTCTTCTCAGAGGTGGCAATATTCACATAATTCATATTTTGGCAATACAATAAAAACAAGCAGTCTGTTTATATATTATTTATTCTGGTTGATCAAAAGTCTTTTTTTAGTCTGTTTTGGAGAAATGAAAAAAATGAGGTTCAGGAAGATGAGCCAACTTGCCTAAAGTCAGACTGGTATGTGGCAGAGCTAAATCATTTGTGGAACAGAATTAAATACCCCAGTCCTGCCCCCTTGCTTCCCAAGGTTTTAGTTATAGTCAACCCTAGTTCAAAAATATTAAATGAGAAAAACCTAGAAGTGAATAATTCTTAAGCTTTAATTGTATATTCTGAGCAACATGCTGAAGTCTTGCCCCATCTCACTCTATCCCACCTAGGATGTGAATCATCCCTTTGTCCAGCATATCCACACTGCATACACCACCCACCCATTCATCATTTAGTCCTGGTCTCAATTATCAGGTCAACTGTGATGGAGTCACAGTGGTTGTGCTCAGGTAACCTTTATTTAATTTAATAATAGTTCCAAAGTACAAAAGTAGTGACACAAAGCAGGATAAAATATGGAAGGGCAGATTAACTCTGGTATTATGTGGCAATGCTTCAGGGCATATAGAGGAAAACTTAGTACATACGGGGTTCAGTATTGTCTGCAGCTTCAGGTATCCATTAGGAGTCTTGCAAGACATCCCCCATGGAGAAGTGGGCACTACCATGGTGCTACTTCCCATACAATTCCCTGAGACCCTAGCAAAGATAGGAGGCATAGTGTTTAGGCCCTGAGGTTTCAACAGCAGGCTCTGCCCTTATTAGCTGTGTGCCTCTGGGTGAGAGATGAAATTCCCAAAGCATCTGTTCCTATCAGTAAAATGCAGCTAACTGCACCACCTGCCCCAAAGGGGCAATGAGATGAACCTGTGGCGTCCCTGCCCACCTGTATCTGGCTCCAGGTAGGGGTAAAAATTGTCAGCTGCTTAAAAATTATCCTAATACTGGGTGTGGCTTGAAATGCTCAGGCCAGCACCACCTGTACCCAACTCTGAATCAAGCATTTGACTCACTGCTTCCCACAGTCCATCCCAACAGGGTACCTGGTATTTCTGGGTTTCAAAAACCCACCACAAGATTAAGTTGCATTCTTTTCTAAGATTCACGTGTTGAATACACTCTCCTTCCTGAGAAAGTTTATTGGCAGATTGACTCTGGTTGAATTGTAGTCATTTTCACATAATGACCACCCTCTTAATACCTGAATGGAAAGCAGGCTTACAAGCCCCTCTATTACTACTGATCGTATGCTCCAGTGGATGCTGAAAATAAACTGTGGCTCCTTGAAAGTATGGAATTGAAAAGCGGTTGCTGAGTAAGTCAGCTAAAAGGAGAGGCGAGACTTAGGGGACACCCATGGGGGCTGAAGAGAGAAATGGCTGAGATCAAAGTGAGGGCAAGAACCTGCTGTACCGACACACAGCGCATTACACGCATGCACACCCATGCACACACACACGTTAACCTTGCAGTGGAGGCTGCTGGTGGTCCCCAGTTCTAGTCTTTCCTTCTTACCCTCTTGTGGAAACTCAAATGTGTGTGACTATGCAGAACGAATCCTACACTCCCCAGCTTCTTCCAGTAGGTGAGGCTATGCAACTAAATCCTGGGCAATTAAATAGAAGCCAAAGTGACACCAGACAGCTCTGGAAACCCACTGTGTGTCTTTGCTTCTTGCTTTTCCATCCCTTCCTTCATTCTGGTGCCTGAAATGCAGCGGTACTAGCCAGCATTCTACACTGTCTTGATCTCCAGGACAGAGGTCTCCCTTATGAATGACAGACAGGATGTTGCAGGACCCTTAGTGCCTGAGGCCTCTGTGAAGCTGAGAGACCATCCTTGCCTTGGACAACCTAGCTCTGGCTTTGTGCTTTGTGTATGTGAGAGATATAATGTCTGCCTTGTTTAAGCCACTATTCTGGCTTTCAGCTGCATGCAATCAAAGTTAATGCTGACTGACTAATGCACCCTAACATGGACATCAGCAGAAGAGAATGGACAATTCTTCCTAGGTTCACCTGAGTCTCAGTACCTGTGTAGGGCCTGGCCATAACCTGAGAAAGGGAGAGGGAGTGGCTGGGAGGTGCAGGAACTAAGGAGAGGAGAGATAATTCAAGACAGCAAATACAACTTCACTGAACATAGTGCCTGACACACTGTAGTTGCTCAAGATGCATTTGATGGTTGGCAGCTAACATCTATTGGGGGCGCATTGTGGGCCAGGCACAGAGGTGAAATCATGGACCTCCAGAAAGCAAGGAGGGAGTTGGAGTTGGGAGGGATGGAACACAGGCTGAAGGCTCCCCCAGGAAGCCTAGGTAGTGTATTACACTAATTTTGTCAACTCCTTACATATATTAAAGAACAAAACTGTGCTCGTCTGGCATAAGAATTTACATAATTAATTTCAGCACAAGGAAGAATACTTAAACAGATAAAATGCTTTGGGTAATTTAGGAAAGGAAGTCATTATGCTACAATTTATGAACTCTAGAGTCCAGTAGAACTATGTTTGATTTTGAGTACAAGACTTAGGCAAAGTATAATGATAAGTGAAATAAATCAGTCACTCAAGCTTAAATATCACATGATTTATCTTATATGAGAAATCTAAATTATAAATAAAAAGCAAAATAAAAGATAGATAATAGGAAGTAGGGAGATAGATCTTTCTCAAATGGGAAGGGGATCAAGGGATGAAGGGAGTGGGGAGGGAGGAAAAGGAGACAAAAAAAGGAATTACGATGTATATATATATGTACCATCTCCACACAGGTATGTAAACATTATGCACTACAAACACAGACTGAAAAAGACCTGGGCAAAGTTTGTGTATCTCAGAGACTCAGTTTCCTTGGCTATACAATGGAGATGGTATGAATCATAATTCCCACTGTTGCTGTTGTGGCTGAACTGAGGTGGTGCATATCAAGTGCCACCTCTGGCTGGCACGTAGCCTGGCATGTTAAGTGCCACCTCTATTCCAATAATGTTAGCTGTCATCATCGTTATGTCTAGAAGGAATCAGATGGAGAAGATGGCATTTGATAAGGGACCCGAGGATGTAGGATTTGGGTTTGTGAAGGTAGAAGAGAGGAGCAACCCCAGCAGAGACCAAAGAACTCAGGTGGGTTTAGGAGATGGTGGCTTCCAGCTGTCTGGAGAGTGACAAGGATAAGGGGGTGGAGCGGGTTGGGATGGGGAAGCTGTGAGAGCCAGGCGGGGGTTGGGGGGTGCTTCCATCTGCAGAACTGAGGACCACAGGTTTTCCACCTGGTTGACCAGAAGAATGGAGACATAGACACTGAGAGAGAGACACAGAGAGGTTTGGGAAAGAGGGACTTGGGGACATTCTGGTCTCCTGGTTTTTGGTGGGTGTGTCCAGGGGGCAGTTGGTATCGGGAGTCTGAACTCAGGAGAAAGGGCTGTGGGTGGAGCCCCAGGAGCTGTGTAGACCAGAGTAGAGGAGGGGGCTGAGGAGCTTGTGGGCAGGGAGAAAGGCTACTGTCACCTGCTGGCCTGGGCTTCAAAGCCTTTTCTCTCCAAAAGTTTCCAAAGTGGGGTTTGAACATGTAGGAGCAGTAAGAGCCCAAAGACGAACTGCTGAAATGTTGATGCAGCACTGTCTCTTTACCATCCTCTAGGGACTGCTGAAGCAGGGACTGGAGAGGAGAGGCCGTGCCGAGCAGGCCAGGGGATGGACGGGCCAGGATGGGGTGGACTTGCCTGCCCCCCCAATGCAGCCCCATTCTGCATCTCCCTCATACCACTCCTGTCTTTCATATCTGGCCATCTTCCTCGCTAGTTTTTCTGCAGACTACCACTACACAGTGAAGTGCTATTTACCCATAAAAAGAATGGAATTCTATCACTTTCAGTCACACGGATGGAACTGGAGGACTTTAGATTAAGTTGACTCCAAAGAAGCACAGACCTCTTTTCTGTATAAAGTTACTTAGCCTCAGATATTTTGTCATAGTAATGAAAACAAACTAATACACTAGAAAACTTTACATCTTTCTGAATATTTTTCACTGAAATTCACCCTTACTAGCGGTGATACACTTGAGAGTTTCTGTTCATTTTTCAAATGTTAGTCACAATATACAATTTGACAGTCACTGACTTAGCAGGAATGATTTACTTTCCTTTGCAGTCAAAAGCCCTATTTGACAAATCTTGTTAACATACTTAACTGGTAGCCAGAGTGAGGAAGTGGGGGTTATATTATTCCTGTTCATCAGGAACTACCCTGAGATCTGATCCTATCAGAGGTAGCAAATAGGTTTCAACTCCTGTGTCAACTCTGATCAATTTTTAGTGATTCCCTAGAGTGCTGTAGGAGGTGAACCTGAACCTCTGGCCAGACTCAGAGGGAGAGGGTGCCTTAATCAATTAGTGACCCTGCACTTGTTCCAGCATCTACCAAGGACCTGACAGAGCAGGTGTTTGCTGAATATTTGTTGAATGAGTAGATGAAACATTTCCTATCCCTGACCTCTGTTGGCTAACCAAGGTAACCTACCTCCACAGCACCTCGCCTGCTCCCATCTGAAAGTCAAATCTTAAATTCAATTTTGCCCAGCAGAAACTCCAAGGAAGTTGTCTTAAAGAAGACAGACACCTCTTCAGGGTCTCCATTTGTTGGACACCTTGGTCTGCTTTCTGCACCACCCACATGTCTCCCAGCATCTGTGTGGGCCCAAGCTCCTTTCAGCTTCTGGAGCTCTGCTCCACCTGGATTGCTGTCCCCAGGTGTCCCTGCCATGGACCTATTCTCGAGCTGGGCTTCTGACCCTGCCCTCCTGACTCTGTCCTTGCAGAGACCTGTGCTTTGTTCCCTGTCTTTTCCAAGCCTTCCCCAACAGAGCCCAGAGCACAGCACAGTGTATACGCAGGTGGGGACTAAAGCAGCAGCATAGCTAAAATGCAAGCACTGACATTGATTACAAATTCAGTTCCAGACAGTTAGCAAAGTGAGCAGAAATTATGGTGACGTGCAGTTTGCCATGGCTCAAGGCACATCTGTTGTGTGAGCAAGGACATCTGCAGGCCCAAGCACCAGGTGTGCCATTTCAAAGCAGAAAACAACCTGTCTGTTTCTCAGAGGCAACAGTGTAGACAGAAGAACGTCAAGGCTCTTTGCCAGTGAGCCAGAATGGAGTTGTGGCTGCTGGAATCTCCCCCCACTCCTGCCTTGTAAGAGTGGGCTATACTGATTGACTGAATGCCAGATGATTTGGCTCAGTTTGCCTTTCAATCCCACAGATGTTGCTCAGGGATGCATGTGGCAGGAGGACTCCATTGCCTTGGAGCCTCTTCTCTCTCCCAGGCTCCCCTGCTCCCCTAGGGGCATCTAGGCAGGGGTGGAGCAAGGCCCAGAGCTCTTCTAGGAGAGTTCTCCCAAGTGGCCACCTCAGCACCCTGCATGGGCCACTCAGACATGTGAGGCATCTGCCTGGGGCCCACGGGCAGGAATTCATTGCAACTTCCCTGGCTCTGTCCTTGGCCCTTGGAGCAATTTCCTGGAACAGAGAGGGAGGAATATGTTTCCCCCAGATACCAAGAAGGGTTATTTTGAGTACAAGATACACAAAATATGAGAAAGATGCTCCTTTGGCCAACATGGAAATGTGCCCCTCAGCTCAATGTCCTCAGTTGGTTGAGAAAGGAAAGAACAAAAAAGCATCCTTTGTTTTTCCTCTTGGCTTTTAACTCCCTGCCTAAATGAGAAAAACGATCAATACGGCCTTTTTATTCTTAAGGGCATGAAATGGGAACTACTAAGTTATTAGGAACCGCTCTCCTTTGGAGTTTGGTTCCACCGACCATCCTAGTGGGAACACTCCCCCAGTCCCAGCTCAAAACTCTGCAGAACAAACACAGCTGGAGCTACTAGGGGCAAGTCTCACCCTGCCAAGGGCACTCCGAGAGCTTGTGCTCCCGGGACAGTACTAAGTCCTGCCCTCTGCTCACCTCCCCTGAAGACCGTCTGTCCAGTAATTGTCTCATCCTCTCCAAAGCAGCTATTCACACAGGACAACCAGGCTACTTGTCTCACTGGATCTCACTGTATTAAAGGAGTCAGTTTTCCAAAGTGACACCATCTCTTAAGCCAGAGACAGGAGTGTAAAGGCAACGTCTACAATGAAGTTTAAACCAAGCCCAGAAAGGAGGAAGGCGGGGAGGTCGCTCAGAGAGCCCACCTGCCAGCAGTGTGGAAATTTGCAGGTTGTAGGCTTTTCCCACGATTTCTGTTCTATTCCCCAGACACCCAATTGTGTCCACCGTGAAGAAGGCGATTTGCATGGCTTTGAGGCCAGATGTGATGAGACCTGGCCCAGTTTGTCTGGGAGATTTGGGGTCTTCCTGACAGTTTTCTTGCCTGCCCTCACACCACAGTCCCAGTCCTAGGCCTGGACCTCTTGCAGCCCCTCTCATTTGGAGGCCAGGACCCTCGCTGGAAAATGAGGCCTGGATCCCTTACCTGCAGAGCAAGCCTTTTTGGTCCTCAGAAGGGCACCCTGAACTTTGGAAGATCTGCTCACAGCAGTTTCCAAAGCATCTCAGTACTGCCCACGCGATAATCTGGGGTCCTGGCTGGTTTTGCAAGGACGAACTCCTGCCTTGTGGGCATCAGACACAGCCCACCCCAAATCGAACTCCCTAGCTCCCAGACAGCTCCCAGCTGCCTTCCCTTTGGCTAGAACTCTGTGTAAAGCTGCATTGTCCAGAACCAAGCCATTCGCCCTGCCTCCCGCCTGCCTCAGTTTCTCCGGGGTACAGAGTGGGGGTAGGATGCTGTGGCCCGTCAAGACCAGCAAGGGAGAAAGGAGTGCACCCGGCCTTACCTCGGAGCTGCTGGTACCGGAATCCCTCTGGAGCTCCATGGCTGTCCGCCCCTCTTACATAGTTCCCCAGCACAACTTGCGCAACTGCCAGGCACGTCCCGGCGCACCCTGAGTGTCAGCTCCGGCCCGGCCCGCGGGGCAGAAACTGGGCAGGCTACCGCTGCGGGTGAGGGACCCGGTGCCTCGTGCACTCTCGGTTTCTCCCCAAAAGTTTGGGGGCCTTTGGCAAGAACGAGAAATCCTCGAGGTTCCGCCAGAGACTCGGACGCGAGGATCGGTGTCTGGGGACCGTGCTTCCGGGCAGGGTGGCTCTGAGAGCTGGCTGGGGGCCAGGGCGGCCTCCCCGATGGTCCCCACCGAGGAGCAGCTCGCGGCCGGCGCTGCGGGGCGGCGGGGTGAGCGGGGACTGCGGGCTGCGGCTTCCAAGTCGCTAAACCCCCGACGGCCCTGCGCCAGCGACCCCTGGATTTGAGGGAGCGGCCGCTGCGGACCCAGTGCCCTTACCTGGAATCAGCAGAGAGGGTGCTGATCTCACCCCACCTCTGCTCTGGAGCACTAGAAACAGGTTCAGGGCGGGAGGTCTTTGTTTGGCTCTCCGGAGACGCGCGTCCCCTAGGTGTGAGGAGTCTGCCTCCAAGAGGAGCAGCGCACGTGCTCCCGAGGCTCAGGGAACCTGGCATTTCCGTGGTAAAAAGGTGATGTTTTCCTCACCTTAGTCTGTGAATAAGGTGGCTTTATTCTCGGGCTTCCACGGTGAGGAGACAGGGCCAGGGAGGTTAAATGATGTCCCTTACAACTCCCAGCCGGTAGGGGTAGAGATGGGCAGGGACCCGAGTACCAACAGCTAAATTAGTCCCATTCCGGCCCCTACAGCTGAGAGCAGTTCTAAAAACAAACCCGAGATGGTGTTAGGTAGGAGGATGCAAACTCCACCAAGTTCAACCCATGAGCTAGAAGTGGATTTTACACACTTAAGTGATTTGGCAGGAGACAGGGACCAAAGGGAGAATACCAGTTCTGATATGTGAAAATTATAGGAAATTTACATGTCAGTGTCTACAAATAAAGCTTTGAATTTTGTCTAAAATTTTGAGAAATGTTTCTTTCTTGTACGTAAGTACCTACAAAATATCCTGAGTGTGCCTTTTGGCCTGCAAAACCAAAAATAGTTGCCATCTGGCCCTTTACAGATAAAGTTTGCCACTCCCTGATCTAGGGCATGCACATCCACTGTGTGGAGGCGCCTCCTTTGCCTGGTGGCTCCTCCATTCCTTTCTCAGGACGATCTCCCCATCCCTCACCATCTCGCTCTCCATCATTGAGGGGTCCTGGTCTGGTTGCTCTTCCTGCTGATTCCCCCACCCTGGCTCCGTCTGGGGCCTGTTCAGTCTCCTCCCCTAGGTTGTAATTGGGAAACAGGAGTCAGGGCATCACTTTTGATGTCTTCTTACCTTCACTCTGCTAAACACGTGTGGATGCACCCAGGAATAGTTTGCTGAACGGGATGCCAGGGGTATCGCACACCACAAAGCACCAGGCTACAGTGATCACAGATCTGTACAACTTGGGAAAATACATGTGCAGTGATGATGATGTGAAAGGAACACAGAAAAGCAGACTCACACCGGTCCTGGAGGCAGCCGTCATCACATTTAAGACTTCCTAATGGAGACCTGCTCCCCAAAGACCACATGGGATCTGTTTTATTCATGGCAACACCCCAAGTTCATAGCCCATGTAAAAGATTTTAAATGAAAATGTCAAACATACAGAAAAGTAACAGTATAATGAGTATACCTCGCACTTACGCATAACACCTCTTTTCTGCATCTGTTGATTTATTTATTTAATGTTTGGCAAAAACATTTCAAAACAAAATGCAAACATGAATTCCACCCCTAAATACTTTAGTACTTCCTAAAGAATTTTTATATAGCCACCAGACCATTATCACACAATAACAATTCCTTAATGTCACAAAAGAGCTAGGCTTCATCTGATTTCCTTAAATGTCTCAGAAATGTCTTATTAGTTGCTCTGTTTGAACCGGGTTGTTTTGACCTTGCTGGTTATAACCAATTTCCTTTCATTCTTTAAAAATTTTTTATTAGCATTTGTTTGAAATACATAATGAATATATTCATCATGGAGTGTTGGTACGTACACATATCTTGATTTTTTTCTATCCTCCATACATGTATTTACTTTAAAAATCCACCCATTTACAAATGATGTCATACTAATCATGTTACAGTTCCTGCCCCTTGTCTTTAAATTTTTTCATTTTGGAAAATTTGAAATCTCCACAATACATTTCTAAGAAAAAATGACCTGACAAATCTCTATGTGCCTGTCTTCCAGCTTCAACCATTATTAATCTTCTTTCTTTCCCTTAATATACC
Source organism: Heterocephalus glaber (assembly GCF_000247695.1). Next base: position 7,723,860 of record NW_004624783.1, read on the forward strand.
TAGAACATAAATTGCTAGTATACACGGGCCTGTGCCTGTCCTTTTAAAGCAATGTGTATTCCATTTTATGGATGCACCATAATCTATCTAACCATATTGTTACATACATAATATTGTAATTATTATATTTAAATATACCAATTTGAACACTGTGAGAGTATATCTGTGAGAGAAATTCTGATAAGTAGAATTACTGAGTCAAAGGTTATACACATTCAAAATAGAAATATATTGCCAAGTTCTATTCCTTAGAGGTCGTGCCAATTTGCATACGTGATTGACTGTAAGTAACAGCGGTTTAAGCATTAGCAATATTTAGTTATCTCTTCTACACAGGAGCCCGGAGCGGGGGGGGGCGAGTGTGGGAGTGCAGTGGCATCTTCAAGAATCCTTTTCTTTCTGAATTTCTGTATTCTCTTGTGTCCTTGTGCTCAGTCTTGCAGTTGCAGGAGGAATGCTACCCCTTGGTGGTGCATCATATCCTCACACCAGTAGGAAAGGCAGGGCAGAGGCAGGCCAGATGGGACATATGCCCATCCCTGGCAAGTCCCTGGCAAAATGGAACAAGATTGCCATGGCCAATTGAGATCAATCAGAATTCTTCCCCTGGGTAGAGTAGATCCAGGCAGATGAAGAGAGGGCTGTCTTATGGTCCCTGGTACGTAGCTGGTGCTCCATAAACACCCTCCAAATGCATGATGCAATTCTGAACCAGTGACAGTGGAGAGGGGTTCCATGGGCTTGGGAGGAGAGAAGTGGCTCTTAAGTATAAAACAAGTAGTGTTCACTGTACTCAGCTATGATGTGCTGTCACACTTCTGATAGACTTGACTTTATTATTAAATAGTAAAACTTAAAAATCCTTTTTGCTTGAATCCTGATCTTTACAATTTTCTAAAAAGGTCATTCTAGCACTTTGGGTTTGAATAATGCTTTTTGTTTTTCAAAACTCTTATCACGATCTCATTTGATTTTGTCAGTAACCCACAGAAAAGGTAGAGCAGGTCATATTCGATGCTATCCAAGGGAGCCCAAGATCCAGAATGGTCAAGGAACTTGCCCCACAAGTCATAGGTAGTGCCTGGCCAGAGCTCATGTTTTTGGTTACCTGGCTTGTGCTCATCTTTACATAACATTTCCTTCTTCTACACACATGAAAATATCATTAGATGCTACCATTCTCAGTCAAGGGGTCTCTGCAGTTCCAAACTGATGACCTTGGAGAGCTGATGGAATCAACCATGAGGTGCCACGGTCTGAAAGTGGGATCATGGATCCCCAGGCTTTGCAGAGTGACAGGTGGCACCCTGTGAAGGAAGGAGCAGGGCCGGAGAAGGTTAGAGCTCCAGTGTGTTTCAAGTAATCCCAGGTAGCTTTCTGTGTGAAAGATGCCTTTCAACTCATATCTGCAGATCTACACAGGCTTGCAGCTACGACTAAGAGGTAACTAGATGATTCAGTCAAATAGTTTGACTGTGTGTTCCAAAATTAAATCTGGTGTGTGCATGTGTGTGTGTGTGTGTGTGTGTGTGTGTGTGTGATTGGTTCTTTTGGTATGCATGTGGTGTATTAGAGGACAGCTTCTCAAGGTCTCATGTGCATCCCTATTCCCAGCCTGACACAGTGCCTGATGCAAAGCAGGTACTCCATGGATACCTGTCAGGTGCATGATGCAGGAATGGTCAGAGTTCTGCTAATGTCAGATGTTTCCCCTGTTATCTACCAGAGATCCCTATCTATTTCTGCATAGCCATAAACAAAACCTATAATTGATCAGTTAGTTAACTACTAATTTATCATTTGTTTATTTGTTTAGTCTATTTATTTTTTTTTAGAGAGGGTCTTGCTAATGTTGCCAGGCTGGTCTCTAACTCCTAGTCTCAAGCAACCCTCCCACTTCAGCTTTCCGAGTAGCTCCCAGAGAGCGTACTGAGATGTTTGACAGCTCATGCTGAGTCATTCTCCTGTGTTAACTGTACATACCCTTACCCATAATTCACTGTTATAATTTATCCATGAGAGGCAACCCATATGGATGAGTAGACAATGAGTTTGTCTATCCAAAGGTTATTTTCAGATCCTCGGGGTGTTTCTGCACCTATGCCTGAGTTGAGGATTTCCCCAAGAATGAACTTTGGCTACTGCTTGGGAGTTAGAGAGGCAGGACCATAGGCAGGACTAGAACCCTTACTGATTTGGGGGGAAGTGGTCCTTAGCCCATGATTGACAGGACAGCATGGTCTGATCCATGCTGACTACTATTCTAGAACTACATGTACACACCACATGGCCCAGGTATTTTTTTAAAAACTGTTTATTTTAGAATATTTTAGACTTACAGAAAAGTTACAAAGATGTAACAGAGTGTTCTCATATACCCCACCCCAATTTTTTCTATTAACATGAGTGTACATTTGTCACAAATAATGAGCTAATGTTGATACCTTACTATTAACTGAAGTTCATACTTTATTTTGAGTTCTTCGGTTTTGCCCTGATATCCTTTTTCTGCTCCAGGGTTGAATTTATCTTTTTTTTTTGTCTCCATCATGAGAATGTGACTTCCCTGAGGGTCAAGACTGCGCCTGCCCACTCTCAGTCTATAAGGGCTCCGTAAACTGTTGCATGAAACTTTGAGCAAATGTTTGCATTTTTAGTTTTTAAGTAGTGTTTACTACTCAGGAGGCCCTAAGTAGCTATTTATGGAATAAATGCCCAACTAAATAGGACAATGACTTTGGATTAACACTCTTCTGACAGGCCTGGTAAAGACTGCAGCTTGACAAAGCAGAGAAGGGCCAGGGACCAGGATAGTCAGCTGTGCTGCAGATGGACAGACAGCCCACCACGAGGCCACTCAACACTCTTGGGTCCCACCTATTTTTCAACTTTCTCTGGTTTTGCCCAATGGCTTTATTCATCAATGCGTGATCTATCAAATTTATTCAACTCCTCCCAACACTGACTTCCAGTTCATCTTGCTTTGCTTGGGTGGTCCTGGCTCAGCCTTTAAGCTTAGGCCTTCTTAGTGAAGGAGGATGGGGGAGGACAGACACAACTGCAACCAACCACTGACTCACTCATACCTATTTTTCTTGTAGAAAGGGTCTGCTCTTGAGAGTGGAGGGCTCCAGGATCCTGACCTTTTTTTTTTTTTGGTACAAGGGATCAAACTCAGGACCTTGCGCTTGCAAGGCAGGTGTGGAACCACTGAGTTAAATCCCCAGCCCAGATCCCCACGTTTTAAAGGCTCAGCTTATAGAGACATAAGGCCACTGAGCTCTTTAGACTTTGCTCCCCTCCTCACTCGGCTTGGGTCTGCCCATTTGATGAGCAGGGCTCAGGCTGTCTCAGGAAGTGAGAATTTGGTGACGAGGGTGGGTCACTCAGCTTAGCTGTGCCTCAGTTTCCCAGATGATGATTGACTGGTGGAGCCAGTAGATGTTAGAAAAATGAAAAAGCCAGGGTCTCACCTTCAGGCCACGTACAGCTCCTGGCCATAGTCTTGTCCAGACCAGTCTTGCCAAGGGGCGTGTGGAGGAAGGAGGAAGAGGATGAGTGAGCCAAGTGGTCCTTTGAACAAATGGTCTCAGCTTCCTCCAGCCAGGTCCATGCTTATGCTGCAGATTGCTGCTCTCCCGACTGGACTCTGTGGGCCATCCTCCAGGAAGGATCCATGTTGGTTATATAACATTGTGCTTGGCTTTTCCACTTTCCTTTGGTCTTTTCCTCTGTTCTCCCTTTGTTCCCTCTTATCCTCTGCTCTGGACTTTCTTAAACAAAATAATGAAAAATAAACCCAAAAGTTTAGCAAATGTTTTTATACCCCCATCAGGGCATCTATAGCTTGACATGAAGAATTTCAAAATGTGGTCTTCATATCATTATTTCTCAGTCAGGAAAATACAGAAAATACAGTCACAAACTACATTACAAACCAGCCCCAAAACTTGAAGGAGTGACCATATATACATATACATTTTTTGGTACCAGGGATCGAACTCGGGTCCTTGTGCATCAGGCGGCAAAGCCACTGAGCTAAATCCCCAGCCACGACCATATATTTATCTCATAATTCTGTGACAGGTCAGCAACATAGCCTTACTAATATGTCTGGTGGTTGGCTGGCTGTTAACTGAGTTGATGAAGGTAAAATGGCTAGTCTGGGTTTGTATCCATGGTGACAGTTGCTGGGTTCCCAAGAGCAATACAAGAAGGCAAACCTCAATGTGCAAGCACTTTTCAATTCTCTGCTGTTTCTCATTGACTAACACAAATCATCTGGTCAAGCCCAGGATCACCATGGATGGAGACTACTCAAAAGCAGCAACCCAGGGAGGCATGAACAGATCAGAACCTTTGCTGTAATCAGTCCATCATGGGAGAGAATGCCCACCACACTCAGGAAACAATGAGCCAACAGTAAGCGTCAGCACCAGAGGCTGAGCTGTCAAGCAGAGACGAGCAAAGGGCAACTAGACAAGCAAAGGGCTTGCCATAGGATGCCCTGAGAGGATATTGAGGGGCCAGCAGGATGGGAGCTTCAGGGAATGAGAGAAAAGATTCTTTACAAAAAATGATAGAGAGGCACTGGATTTCCAAGAACCTGACAACCAACAGGAGCCATTAAAGGCACCAAAGGAGATTCACATGGTCAAGTCACTATTTGGGAAGAGTCAACTGGCAGCAAAATACAGAAAAGATTGATGGGGAAAAACCAAAATCAAGGTGATGAATTATAAGGCATTACTTATGCACCCATTTGTTCATGTATTTGTTCATTGAACCAAGAATCCTATATGGGGAGCACATCACGCAGTGGCACTAGGCTGGATCCCAGAGGGGCAAGAGCAAGAGAGACGCAGTCCTTGACCTCAGAAGTGGGTCTGGAGTATGAGTGAGGAGCAGTGGGGGTCAGGATGGAGAGATTCTGTCACAACTGTGTGGCTCTACCAAAACCTACGGGGAAATTTAATTTCTACTGTGAGATACTAAGAGGTAGGACCATTTAAGAGGTGATTAGGTCATAAGAATAGATAAATGTGTTAATCCACTCATTAATGGATTAGTGGATTATCTGGAGAGTGGAATTTTTTTTTTTTGCTACCAGGGATCGAACTCAGGACCTTGCACTTCCAAGGCAGGTGCAGTGCCACTGATCTAAATCCCCGGCCCCTTGGAGAATGGGATTGTTACAGAAGCCATTCTTATATGTGTTCCCTTCGTTAAATGCAGCCCTCCCTGTACCACCCCAGGATGCTGCAGAGAGTCCCCATCAGCAAGAAGGGCCTCACCAGATTCATACTCTCACCTCCCAGACTTCAGAACAGTGAGAGAATGAACCTTTTATGCTTTATGAGTTTCCAAGTCTGCAGTATTTAGTTGTAGCAATATTTAGTTACTTAGCAGTATTTAGTTATAGCACTAGACAACAGACTCAGATCCAAAAAACATTTTGAAAAGAACACCAGCTTGACCAACCTAGGAGGAAAAAAGTGGTCCTATTGCCATCAGCTTTCCCACTAAGAGCCACTGCTGGTAGAGACAGGGAACCAAGGAGGTGATTGAATGTGAAGGGGAAGGTGGCATTAAGATGGCCATTGTCAATGTGGTTGTTTTGGACATCCAAATTGTAGATTTTCAGCAGTTAATGGAGCTAAAGTCCAGCTGAGGGACCAGGATGGTCTCCCAGGGTGGAGCTAGGTCCCTTGTTGTCCCATAAGTACAAAGGACATAGCTCATACCCTGGAGGAGTCCAGCCTTTGAGGAAAAACCCAGAATTTCCATGGAAACATATAGGCATCATCTACAAAGGCATGAAGATGACTTCATGAAACCAGGGTGGTGAGGCACAGCAAGATCAGGCCTGTGGAACACTCTGTAATCTGCAAGGTTTTGAGCAAATTAGTATGCAGCTGAGGGGGTGAAAGAAAAGCAATGGGGTTGGGAGTTTGCTAGTGTAAAGATTACTTTGGACTCTGAGAAAGCCACATGACATAGGGGCACTTTGGAATTTAGCAGCCTACACAGAGTTCTGCAGGAATGAAGCAAAAACAGTGACTTTTGCCTCCGTTAATTATTTAATTGCCTAAGTAATCATATTCATTGTAGAAAATTTAAAAAGGCAGAGAAGCAAAGCCTTGAACAAAGTCATCCCTGGTCCCACCATGCTGAGATAAGCCCTGTTCACATGTCTGCACCGATCTGCCCAGTTGTGGTAACAGCCTCTTACATCCTGGTTTGGAATCCAGCCTAGAAGCCCCAAAGAAAGAGTAACAGCCAAGAAGTTGAAGATGCAGCAGGCTTCCCCTCTAGGCTGTATGCTCTTTTTCTCACCTGGTCTCCCTTTCCTGTTGGAGAGGAAGACCTCGGGCCGTGATCCTTTACAGAGCTGGATCCAGGAACCTGGGGCTGAACAGGCTTTCATGCAGATGCTCTGGAGAAACAGCAAGAAACCTTGAACCCTCCAAAAAGCTGACATCTTACACACTGAGGCTTCCTCGATCTTACCATCATTTGTACACGAGCTTCTACCATAGCAGCTGGAGTCTCAACAGGATTCATCTATTTCCCCTGCTGTTGGAGTAGGAAAGAAGGTGAGCTTCAGGTGCCCAGGGTACCAGTCCCTGAGAAGGTCTTGTGTGATCCTGATCCTGCAAGCATGAAGGACGTAGTGAACACCTTGGAGGAGTTCAGTCTTTGAGGAAAAACCCAGAATCACCATGGAAACAACTACAACAGCAACTGTCAGCCAGAGAGGCTACGTGGCATGGGGTCTCCGAGGAGTGGCCCTGGGGCCACACTGCCTGGGTTGAATCCTGTAACTGCAATTTATTAGCATCTGACTTTGGCTACAATACTTATACCCTCTCTGCCTCTACTGCCTCATTTGTAATGGAGTATTACCATACCCCTCCTAGAGATGTTGTACGAGTCATTTGGGTTTTTACAAGTAAAGCACTCTGCAAGTGTTAATTATTCATCAGAGCAGCAGAATTGGATGCACATGGCACAGCCTGCTCTGCATGGGCTGAACAGTCAGCAGGGAAGGTGTTCCAGTGTGCCTGTTCAGCTGAGTGGAACGCAGAGGCCAGAAAAAACTCATCCTTTTTGCTTTTACGCAACCTCTGGGCCTGAGTTCTTTGTGCCATTATGGTTTGTAATGGAGCCGAGGAGTCAGAAGATCTGTCTGCTCAGGCAGAGGCTACTAAGTGCATTTCTCCTGCAGTGCCATTGCATAAGCAGCAGGGTGTCTGCATGGCACTGTGCAGAAGATGGCAAGGCTGAGCTGCTCTCTCTGGGAGGAGGCTTGCTCCCCAGGGTGTGGCTCCCAGCCCCTACCTGCATGTCGTCTTTTCCAGTACTGAATATTGAACCCAGTGTCTTCAACTAAGCTAGTTCCTGCCCTCCCCCCTTTTTTGAGACATGGTCTCACTAAGTTGCTAGTTGCCCAGGCTGGGGTCAAATTTTCAACCCTCCTGCCCCTACCTCATAGAGTGCTAGGTTTACAGGCATGTGCTACCTTGCCTGGTTCCTGCATGAGTCTTTTTTTTGAGGCAGGGGGGTACCGGGGATCTAACTCAGGACCTTGAGCTTTCGAGGCAGGCCCCGGAACCACTGAGCTAAATCCCCAGCCCCCTGCATGAGTCTTAAATGGGAATCATTACCCGGTGCCTTGAAGGTGTCATTTTAAAAATAGGGTTATCTTTTATCCTGATATACAAGTGATACACATTTTATGTAGAAAACACCCAAAGAAGATAATTCAAATTTCTTATAATTCCACTACCCTGAAATCACAAATGTTTTATATTTTTGATTTTAACTTTTCTCTCATCTTTATTTCCTTATATATGTATATATTTTCCTGTCAGAAGTAGTATCATATAGTACCTATTGTTTTGCAATTGCCTTAAATTTCTTTTCTTGTCATTAAATACTCTTCCATGTTGTAACATAATGTCTGCAGTGTGTAAATATTCCATGAATTATTTAACCAATCCCTGTGGTTGGAATTGTAGATCATTTTCAATGATTTTCTTTCCTCTCATGAACAAAGTTCTCATGCATAATCTTGTAGCTAAATCTCTGCAAATATTCACGCGTATTTCCCTAGGATCATTTCTAACTGCCAGTCAACAGGTATCCATATGTGAAGGCCTCAGATGCCTACTGCAAGGGATCCTGGGATGCGGTTCCCAGAGGTAAAAGCCCAGCTAAGCCACTTGCAGGGAGCTGGGAGCTGGGCAGGTCACCAAGCACCTTTAACCCCTCCTTTGCTAAAGGAAAGTGGCAGTCCGGACATTTAGCTGCCCCATGGAGAGTCAGGGAACCCAAAGAGACCAGGAGGAACCTTGTGAATAATTCCATGGAGGTGAATGAACTGTCACACAGAGGAAGAACAGAATGCACAGGCTTTTTCCAGCTCAAAAACTATTTTTAGCTTTCAGGGGAGCCCCAGGTTTGCCCACACGGCTGGGCTGTGGGCTGTCACTGCCAGTCCACTGAGCTCCCTGACTGCAGGAGGCACACTCGCCCCTGCACACCCACCCCAGCCTAGTGATGGGCAAATGTTTGTCGAGCTGATGGGACACTCTGCTCCAACTCACAGCCTTACACCTGCCTCTCCTGCAGGTGCAGATCAAGGCTGCTGGCAAAGCACTGTACACTGGAGCATTCCTTCTGGAGGGTGCTTGAGCAATGTGTACCAAAGCCTTCAAATAGCCAGAAATAGTGGTTCACACGCATCATTCCAGGTGCTTGGAGGCTGAGGCAGGAAGATAAAAAGTTTGAGGCCAGCCTGGGCAACTTAGCAAGACTCTGTCTTAAAATAAAAAATATAAAAGGGCTGAGGATGTAGCTTATTGGTAGGGTACTCCCTAGATTTGATTCCTAGTAACACACACACACACACACACACACACATGCTCAGAGCCTTAAAATATACACACCTCTTGACCATCAATTCATCTCTAGGAATAGTCTAAGAGTAACCCAAGAGCTCCAGGAATTGACTCCTGCCTGCCCCACATCCTGAGCTCCTTAACACCCTTGACCTTGGGAAGGTATTTCCTGCCCCATTACCCAGAGTCCTCCTCAGTACACAGCTCACCTGCTGCCTCCTCTGGCAAGCCTACCTGAACCCCAGGTAGACCTCTTTCCCACTGAGTGTTAGAGTCCATCACACGCATGGCTCATCTGAACTTCCCAACCACAATCCATCTGAGCTGGGTCAGGCAGAATCTGTAGCTATTTCAGGGTTACCCCCTCACTACACCTGGCAGAGTGCCACATTAACAGCAGGTTCAGAAAGTATGATGGAGGGGCATGCTTCGGAAAAGGTCACTCTTTTAATGATTCAGACACACTCTGCAGCGCTGTGAAACTCCATCCTTCCGCTTGCTGAGACCAACATGGGGCACGCACTGTGGAACTGCACACTCTTCAGAGCAGCCTTTTCAACCAACCCTATCTTTCAGAACCACAACCTAAAATTTAGCTGAGTGCTCAAGCACACATACGGTCTAGAACCCATATGATCTGACAATGAGTTCGAGGCTCAATTCTTGAGCTAAGCTGCTTCCTATTTATTTATACTGTGACACTAGCCTGATTGTTTCCAGCAAACTCGTTGCTTTACAATAGCATCTGGCATGCAGGACTTTAACTATATGCCGGGAGTCGCCTAGTGAGTTTCAGGGAGGGTTTAATCAACTACAATTTGATGAAAGGAGCTGAAACAGAATTTCAGGAGATAGGGAGAGGAGTCACCAGCAGGACACTTGCCAAAGAAGCCAGGAGGACAGGCAGACCCTGGCGTCTTTTTTTTCTGATCCCAGAAGCAGCACTTTTTTAATAATAAGGACTGAGTTTTTATTGGTAGCATAGTTAATTATTGATGGTAAATATATACCTTTTTTTTTTTTGCAGTACTGGGGATTGAATCCATGGGCTCACATGTGCTAGGCAAGTGCTCCACCACTGAGCTACACATTCTATATTACCACTCCCCCCCCCTTTTTTGATACAATGGCATACTAAGTTGCTCATGCTGGCCTTGACTTGGGATTCTCCTGCCTCAGCCTCCCAGGTAGGTGGGATTACAGGGTTATGCCACCAAGGCCAGCTAAATTTGCACTTTTTGACAGGGGAGAGTTATTGATAGTTAACCCAGGCTGTGCTGGTGGAGGAAGCCAGGTTGCAGTCAGTCCTTCAAAGTGGCTAAAACCTGTCTAATATTGAAATGAGAAAGTATAAGCTCAGAGAGGTCAATTAATCTGCTCAAAGCCACCCGGCAGAGCCCCAGTTCTAGCCCTGGGCAGTATGAGAGGCCAGGGCTCTTTCCCCATCTGGGTAGGTTTAACCCTGGCTGTTCTGTAGAGAGATTCCTGGTGCCCAGGCCTCAGCCCAGCCCAATAAAATCAGAATGGCTGGGCTTGGTGCCAGGCATCAGAATTTTTTAAAGGTTCTGCAGGTGCTATGAGGAGCACAGCCAGGTCAGAGAGATCTTGATCTCACACCTTCACCCACAGGACTCTGAAGCCACAGGGAGCCCCTGACGAAGTGACAGAGGCTCCCTCTCTGAGTCCCCTTAGCAGCCACAGGGGCTTGAAGACACATGGTGCCCTGGCCCCTCAGCTGAGGCCAAGCTCTGGGAGGGAGGCTGCAGATTAGCAGAAAGCCTTTGGAAGCTCCCCGGGTGGCAGGCTTGAGCCACCTCCCCCTCTGAGTCTTCCCCTGGCCTGATCAGGACAGAGCCCAGGGTGACATGGACCCATTCTCTGTGCAGTTACCACCACTCTGTGGGGAGTGGAGTGAGGACATAGGAGACAAACAACCCACATCCTTCAGCCCATGGTGCCAAGGTGCCAAATGCTCAAGAAGAATTCATTCAGGAGCTCAGGTCAACGCAAGGCTTCCAGCAAACGCACTGACAAATTTACTTGACATAATCTTTCTTCACAGGAAAAGCAAAGTACACTTTAATCTTTGTCTAGAAAAGTGATTTTTAAAAATGTCACAAATGAGGTTCCAGGTGAATGAGCTTCACTATGGGCTTAAAGAGAATTTAGGAAATAGAAAATGGAATCTGGGAACCTCTGTAGTGGGTCCAGGACATACGTGGCCCTGTATTCAGAGCATAGAGTTGCTGATGGGAAAACAAAAGAAGTTTAACAATCAATGCATAATGGGCGTTGATGAAGGCAGAGAGAGAGAGAGAGGGGGGAGAGAGAGAGAGAGAGAGAGAGAGAGAGAGAGAGAGAGAGAGAGAGAAAGCACACTCTGTGAGGAAGGCAGGCTGGGGCTTCCGGTGCAGCCAGCATCAGATCTGGGATAGATTGAGGTGTTTCTCTGAGGTGACACCCAGGCTCCATTACCCCAGTCTGTGTGAACCTCCCTCACCTGCCTCCTGCCCCTGAAGGGCCAGTCCTCCCTGTAGGACAGCGTGAGAATTAAATTAAAGACAAAACCTCCCTCCAACCCAGAAAATCTCCCCAGAAAGGCAGAAGAGAAAGAAAAAGGCTTTATTGTTGAATAAGCATCCAATAGAATCTGATATGTATCATGAGAAATCTACTAAGAGCCTACAAAGAGAGAGGAACCTTATGCCTCAACATAACCAAGCAGATCCAATCCATTACCTATGCATTCTCAGGATAAACAATAACCCTCCTCAGGTAGGAAGACCTGGTAGCAACATTTGTCACACACAGACAAATTTACCTGGCTACTATTTGGATGACCATCTGTGTTTGCTAATTGCACTATTTTTTTCATTTTGTGGTGCTGGGAATCAAACCTAGGGCCTCAAGCATGCCAGGTAAATGATCTACCACTGAGCTACACACTCAGCCCCTGCTGACTGCCTTCATCCAAAGGAAAAATTCACTTCTCATCTCTTTACGACAAGAGTAGTTTTGGAAGTTGGAACCACAATTAGGCTCCTCTCCTACCCTCAAAGCTAAGGATGCTAGCTTCCTGGGTCATTTCTTCAAATGGAGGGTTCCCAGGTGTCTGAGAAAGAAGGAAAGGGCCAAAATTGGCAAAGAGCTTATTGAGGTCTTGAACAGATATACATATATTTCAGAGAGCAACTTCCAATTAATTAGGTTCCTAAAGTAAGTGCTCTAAGAAGAGGGTGTGGCATGGGAGTGGGAGTTCTCCTGTTATTTAAGCCTCTTATTTTTAATATGTCTGTGTCCTTACAGATTTCAGCTTTGGCCTTCATGTAGTACCTACCAGGAAAAGGACATGTTTGGCTCCAGGGGCTGCTGGCTGTGACAGAAGAAAATCCAATGGGTAGAGTTAAGCTGAATTTGATCTTGCAACCCTAGGAAGTAGCAAGGTTGGACTGAGTGCAGTTAGGAACTTCCAGCGTTTGGGTAGTTTGTGCATTTGGTAGATGTTAGCAAGGCTGGGTGGTCCCTCCGACCATAGACCTTCTAACCCCTTTGTCTTTCTAGCCTTCTGGATCCCATTGGGTGTCTCCCACATACACAGTCTGGGTATCTCTCTCAGCAACTTGCAGAAGAAGGGAGTCTTTGCCTTCCATTGGGTTCCATGGTGTGGCTTCTTTCCCTCCCCTCCCCACACAGTTCACGGCTTCTGCTCTACTCCATTTAGACTCTAACCCACTAGAAGCTGCAGCCAATTCTGTGGAAAGTTCAAATCTTTAGGGACTTCATAAATTAGCCTTTACTGATAAGTGTTCTCCAGAGAAGAAAAGAATTGGGGAGTGGGGGTGGAGCAAGGGGTTGCAAAGCACAGCTCCAGAGTGGCTTGCTCCACCCAAGCTCTGAGCCTTAGTGTCTGTTGCAAACAGTCAGGGCAGAGCCATCAGGAGAGGGGAGATGGGGTGGAGGGACGTGCACAGAGAGCTGGCTGGCTGGGGCACTGGGTGGTTTGGGGCAGGTCAGAGGTGAGGGCAGTGGGAAGGATCATGGTGATGAGGTGCTAGGAAGCTGGTAAATTCAAAGCAGCACCTTGAATTTTAGTGTGTGCTTGTGAGCATGTGACATGGAGGCCTTTTTATATTTCTGTTAGGAAATCCAGGGTGGGATCCTACATGTCTGCAAGGACGTCTGTCTCTGAGAATGTCCTATTGTGTACGCATGTCTGAGTGTTTCGGGGATGTGCATGTTCTTGCACTTGTGGGGAGAGAAGTTTCTGCCTGGATGTTTGGCGTTCTAGTAGTTTATTGGTCCTGGGCAATGGCAGCAGAGGGAAGGACACTGAAGCTGGGTGATGTGTTGACAGGGCAGGGTCCCCCTGCTTCCATCTTCATGGCTCCGGATTGTGCCCCATCCACCACTCCTCCCAGCTGAGAACCTGCCAAACTGTTGCTCCAAACATGCTAAACTTGCTCCCTTGGCCATACCTTTGCACCTGCAGGTCTCTGCCTGGAATCCATTTGCTCTCTCTTCATCTAGCTACATGTTGCTCATTCTTCAAGGATGTCACCTTTTGCAGGAAGCCTTTTCCAACTCCCCTGAGTAAGGAGGGAATTCCTGTCAGGGCTCCCGCCTACCCTGGTCATGCCTCTACTATAGCACTCACCAGACCCTGCTCTAATCCCTCATTTATTTGTCTGTCTCACCCACTAGACCAAGAGGTCCTTGAGAACAGATTGCATCTTCCCTCCCTGGCTTCCCACCCCCAGCAAAGTTTTTGTCAGAGAGTGTGTTTGTGAAATGAATGAACATTGGGTAACAGCAACCCATATTTGCATTGTGCTTTTCTGTTCTCCTAGCACTTTCCTATACATTGTTCTCAGTTTATCCTCCCAGCAACCTGGCCTCACAGGAGAGGCAGGTATGATCATCCCCAGGTCCTTGGTGAGGATGCAGAGGCTGGACTGGGTAACATGATTCCAGACTCCTCCTTGGTCCCTTCATGCCACAGCCCCTCTGGGGAGCTCTCCAGCCAGGTGCAGTGCCCACTATGGAGACAGGACCCGCAGAGCTAAGGCAGCTGTGACTCAGGGCAAGATGTCTCATGGGAACCTTGCCCTGATGTCCCAAATCCACAGCACTCGGATCCTCGGATCGCTAGAAGTATTGTGTGCGTGTGTGTGTGTGTGTGTGTGTGTGTGTGTGCGCGCATAAAGGCATTTATCAGTAAGAACTGGCTTGTGCAATGACTTTAGGCAAAACCAGGACAGGCTGGAAACCCAGAAGGACAGATGTTCTAGTCTGAGCCTGCTGGCAGTCTGCTGGAGGGTTCTTTCTTAGTTGGGAAGGGTCAGATTTTTTGCTCTACACATACTTTCAACTGATTGGATGAGGCCAGCCAGCATTGTGAAGGGCAATCTGCTTACTCAAAGCCCAGCAATTTAAATGTTAACTTTATCTACCTCCCACACCATAGTCACCCAGAATGATGTTTTACTGTCTGGTCTGGTCAGTTTGACACAAAAAATTAACCATCACAGTAAGGGATCCCTGGAATCCTCCTGGAGATGTAGGGAAGGGAAAACAAATTGCTGAGTCCCAAACATTACTTCAGCTGCCCTAACTCCCTTTATAATGAAACAGAGGTAAAATGGACAGTGGGATGGATGGATGGATGGGTGGGTGGGAGGAGGGGAAGGTGAACTTAGGTGGGGGGGGATGGATGGAGGAAATACGGGTAATGAGTAAATAGATGGGTGGCTAGGAAGTTACTGGCAATTAGTAACTTTTCAGTCAGTATTAGAATAAAATTTTCAAACACACAAAACTAGAGAATTATAGACCAGAAAGGTGAATTTATGAAAGTCTCTAAATTTGGATAATGGCACCCAGAGAAGAGTGACTTTCTCAAGATCATAGTGGGTAGAGGTGTTACTGCCTTCTGGTCAGATTATACACACTAATCAGAACTGTATGCTAGACCAGACGAGGCATAAGCTGTGGGAACAAACCGACTCTGAGCTTAACAGAGGCTCTATGCACCCCAGGCTTACTGTGTATTCAAAGTGTGTCCAACTCAGGTGGGGGTAGGTCTCTACAGCATATCCTCCCCTGACATTTCACCATGTGGCCTCCATGGCCTCTGCAGCAGAAGAGAGTGCGTTGGCATGGTTGGATGAAGCTGTTACATATCTCAGCCCAGAAGCAACATCTGCCACTGCTCCTAGCCAGGTGGCCCCAAACCGTAGAAGGGGTCTAGAAATGTTGGCAAGAACATGGACATTTGGGGAGAAACAAGAGTTTATCCCACATAGTAATTTGACATGTGTTTTTGGATTCCAGTGATCCATTTTCTACATCTTCAAACCAAGAGAGTTGCCCCAGAATATCTCAGAGCCCCAAGAATCTCTATTAGGGACTTGGAACCTCCAAAGGCTCTGGGCACTCAGAGGCTTCCACTCTTCACATCACAGAACTTGAAGTGTTGTGTTGGGGGAGGTTTTTCAGGAACATTTCTTTCAACCCTTCCAGCTAAACCAGTGGAGGCTAAACCTCTTACCACCATTTTTACCTAAAGCACAGCTGCATTGCCCCAGGGAAATGCTGAGTTCCTTCTTCCTCTCACTATTACTCAGTCATCTTCAGGACACTGGTGTCTGTGTTTTCAGACTTACTGCTTCCAGGATGTGGTTTGTTCATAAGTATTGATCAAACACTATGACAGTTATAAGAATTTTATAGGTTCACATCACCAGCATCTCACAAATTATTTATTTCCTTTGAAGCTCCTTGCCTGTCCTTGGAACAAACTGCCACCAAGGATCCAGCCAGGTTTGAATTGCTGATATCCCCAAAGGCCATAATAATTAAAGCATTCATTTCTAGTGGCATTGATGCCCTTTAAATAAATTTAAGTAGAACTTTTTATTAATATATCTGAGAAAAAAGAATATCAAATTAAGCTACCAACAAATACTAACTTAAAACAAGATATATAGCTGGAGTTAGATCCAAAGAAATGTAAACTCATAGGGAAAAGTTCATATCTTCATTACCAGAACTTTCATCCTTTATTTGGTTTAATCCAGTTCCTTTTTAGACTTAGGTAGAGTTAATTGACTCTGAATCTTTTAGCTTTCTTAGGTATGGTCAGATTTGACTAGAGTTCAGGTCTGCAGCTTCCTTCGAGCCTTGACCTTCGAAGTCTTATGAAGAACCCTCTCTGATCCCTTACAACTTCTCTGAAGAAGGTGTTCCAGTTTTCTTTGCCTTAGCCCCATTCCCTTGTAGTCTGTAAACAGAAAGAGAGTAAATTATAGGAAGGTATGATGTCTCCAGAATGTCTGAAACTCATGATTGCCTTTTTCTGAATCAGCAGGAGGATTTTCTTTTCTTGAATTTCTTTTTCAGCCTCAGCTCTTTGTTGAGTTTGTTATCACTAATCTCCACAGAAAGGTCCCTTAGCCACCTGATCCCTGATAAAGTTAGATTGTAAACTGGCCTTTATGTCACCTGACTTTACAAAGCCTGCTCTTCAGCAGGTACAAAACAGGTCATTCTATAACATGACTTTTAAAGTACTTTTTTTAAGCAGAAAGTGACACAAAAGTGACTTCTCCCTGAGCCTCCCTGTGTGCTCAGCAAGATCTCAGGGCATGTGAAAATAAGAAAGTGCTGAAGGAGCTTTCAGCCAATACAGATGGAAGCACATGGGGAGTCAGGTACAAAGCGCCCTGGCCCTATGTCACAGAGCTGATGCCACCAGCATCATGTGCTTCATCATTGCTGGGTTAGGACCACCTGTGACCAAAGCCCTGTTTCCAACTCTTAAGCAGGTGTTGCAGATCTGAACTCTGCTATCAGCAGTCAGGGCTGGCCTGGATTCTGGGAACAGGATGCCAATGCTTTTTGCTCACAGTAGAGGAAAAGGGAGCTGGAAAGTGAGGCTGGCAGAGTTTAGTAAATCCACAGAGTGGAATCTTCTGTCAGAGTGGAGTCCTCACCTCCTCATGGTATGAAGGACCAGAGAGGCAGGAAGGACCACCTGCTGAGGTGTGCTCGGTTCTGGCAGGGAGTCATCTTAGGGGAGGCCATTGTTGGGGGAAGTTTCATCTTGAGTATATGGGAAAGGCTTGGAAAAGACTTTGAATGGACCATAAACAGAAATCTTCATCTTAGTAAAACTGAACCAAAGTGATAAATGAAGCTGCTATTGTAATACAGTGTAGTATCCAAATTATACCTCAATTCTGTGACCACAGCTGCACTGGGAGGTGGCACGAAAACTGCTTGTGAGTGCTGTATATATAAAAATCATTACCATTTACTGAGTGCTTGTTGAGAGCCAGGCACCCTGGGAAACCTTTTTTTCATTATGTTATTTATTAAGATGCACAGTGTTATCTTTGAAGGGCTTCTCATGTTTGTGAACAACAGGGGGAGGAAGATGGTAGCTCCCAGTTACTCCCCCATTGTGCAGGTCACCTGGAAAGGAAAGACCCTGCCTTCTCAGGCTCTCCTATCCCTGACCCTTAGTTTCCCCACCCACCCACTGCCAAAGTGAACAGCCCTGTCCCAGAGCCAGGCTGTGTGCAGGCTGGCTTTGCCTCAGGATGGATTGCTCCCTGAGCACTGCGCTGTGTGATTATCATTCCATTTTCTTGTTTGACACTCACCATATGAGGTAGAATAATATTTTCTCTGCTGGAAGCACAGAAGGGATGAGGATGTGCTCGTGATGTGGCCACTAGAGGCTGGCAAGCCAAGTTCTATCATGTTCATTCTGTCATCCCACGTGTTACGGTTTAGAGCTACATGCGCGCCCCCCCCCCCAGACTCATGTGCTCAGGAGTTTGGAAGGTGGCTGGATCATGGTGGTGGTATACTAAACAGTGGATTGACCCACTAATGAGTTCATAGTTGAATGTGCTGTTAGGAGGTGGGTCCTGACTTGAGGGGGTGAACCACCTAGGAGATGTGAATCGGAAGAGTATAGTCTTTCTTTCTTTTTTTAACTTTATTTTTTTATTGGTACATATTTTTCATACATATTGATCACATCCATCATAGGCGATTTGTACCTGTACATAATATATCTTAATTTTTTTTCTCATTCCCTTCCTGAAGGGATATACTCTGGTTCCCCCTCTTTCTCTCTCCTTCCCTTTTTTCTGACTGCCAGACATTGAGCAGCTTTCATTGGCCATGCCCTTTCACCATGCTGTTTCTGCCTTGGAGCTGACCAACCATGGACTGAACACACTGAAACTGTGAGCCAAAGCGTATCTCTTCTCCTTTAAGTTGTGGGTGTTGGTATTTGTTCCAGTGACAGGAAAGTGATTATTGCACTACAAGACTATACTGAGTTCTGACTTAGTCTTCTTGGTCCTGTCTATTAGCTTCACATTTGGGTGACTGAGCACATTGGAAGTGTCAGGTGGGAGTAAGAGGGTCTGAAGAATCATGGAAGAGTATCAGTTACGCGGTAAAACTAATCAGAAAACAGAAAAGAAGAGAAAATAATCAATCTGGATTATAGATTGTATCAGTCAGCTAGCTGCCATAACAGCAGGACTAGGTGGGTTAAACAACCAAAATTCATATTCTCACAGTTTTGGAGACTATAAGTTCAAGATTGAGGCACCCACAGGGTTGGTTTCTGGTAAGGCCTCACTCCTTGGCTTACAATACGTCCTCATGTGGCCTTTTGTCTGCGAATATTCACCCCTGGTGTCTCTCTGTGTGTCCACATTTCCTCTTCCTTTAAGGACAATGAGACTGGATTATGGTCCCATACTTACGACATGTAACCATAATTACCCCTAAAGGTCCCATCTCCAAAGACAGTCACATTAGGTTTAAGACTTCAACATACGAGTTTTAGGAAGGCACAATTCAGTCCACAATATGGATTCTTCAGACTGCTATGTCCTTCTCACAGCAGCCCTACAGCAATGAGTGCAGTCAGCTACAATGCAGGTGGCAGCTCTTCTCTGCAAGGCTTGGGTTAGCCACTTTCTCTCAGGAAGCTACATCAATGAGTGACCGCTGCTCCAGTGAGAATTCAATAAAGGCTTTTTGCCAGAACATTACTGCAGACTCCTGCAGCTCTATACAACCCAACATTTACATGCAATTTTCATTTCAGCTAAAGCTTTTAAATGTAAAATCTAGTGTCTGAAGCCACAGCCCCCTCTCTGATCAGAGTACCTTTCAATGTTAAAAGTGATATTTTGAAAGAGTCCTCCATGCTGTCTAAGTTTCCAGAGGCCTCTATTCTTTCCATATACAACACTGGTTCCTCTGATCCCATTTCTATCCCTGGGGTAGAAGCCATATATACATTGGCAAAGTAGCTCTTACAAAAGAATAATGAGAATGAGAAGGAAGAAGGAGAAATAGAAGGAGGGGGAGGTGGAGGAAAAAAAGCAGAGGAAGGAGAGAAGGAAGAAGAGGAGGAGAAAAAGGAAGAGGAGGAGGAGGGAGAGGAAAGAGGGAAGAGGAGGAGGAGGAGGAGGAGGAGGAGGAGGAGGAGGAGGAGGAGGAGGAGGAGGAGGAATCGGGCCCAATTTATAGCTTGCTAGTTTTCAGGGAGTAAATACTCCCACCATAACTAGTTCAAGCTACCTGTGGTTCACAAACTGCCTCACAAAGTGAATATTTTCACTTGGCTCTCATTAACTTCTTTGAGTGCTCTAGCACACCACTACTTGTCCCTCCTATGTCATAGAAACACAATTAGTAGCTTCTAATCTGGGTCAGGGGTTGAATCTGAGATCTTGATCAAAAATGAAGTTGTTTGAGTCTCCAGGACTCAACCTCACAATCTCATTTCCATTCTCATTATGCTTTAACCCCTGAGCACTGGCCACAAATCCATGTGCATCTTGTACATGCTTCCTAACAGAAGAATCACCCATCCCCTGGAGGTCAGAGTCCCCCCACTGGCCACGGGAATTCTCATGGGACCTGGCTCTGTGTGGGAAAGTACAAGTCGAAGAACAATGGAGGTTGGATTGATGGCAGCTATAAACACTGCCCACATAGGTGGGGCTTTGTCTAGAACTAGGCATCTTGACTTTTTATTCAGTGAAGGCTGTGGGGGCCTTAACAGATGTTTCCTGCCTGAATTCTTGCTGATGACAGGTAGTCGTGGGTGTCCAAGTTCTCCTCGGGGCCTGGCTGTCTACCTTCCATGTAGGATATGTCTAGGGAGCTTCCATCCTAGAGGCAGAACTGGAGAGTCCCGTGGTACACACCACTGAATGTTTCTAATTCCAAGTTCATGGCCAGCTTGTGGCATTTCAGCAGAAAACAGTGACCTGGGAACAGACCTTGGAGAAAACTGGGCTTGGAATCACACCCTTAAACCTGACAGTTTCCAGGGCAACTGGCACAATGAGGGAAGGGCCACGGAGTGTCAGAATGGTCCCCCACCTCCCTCCTCACTGCTCCTGCTCCCCCATCAGGCCGGGCTTGCAGGGAATCCTCTCGTGGCTGATGGATGTGCTCCTTCTCTCCCTTGCTCTGCAGTCCACTCTCCAGAGCATTCCTAGGTGCGGGCTGAGCCAGCCGCAGTGGTTGTGATAACACTAATAGGCTGATTTAAGAGAAGAGTTTAGCTCACTGGACCTTGGGGAAAGGCCTCAGCTGGTGCTTTGCTTCAGTGAGGCTCGCAGATCCTAACCTACTCCTTGGCTGTATTCTTGCTTTATATGCTGAAGGCGTCGATAATCACTCCCATAAATAGACTTCCCCTTTTCTCTGGCAATAAAAATGATCAATGATAAATGGGTTTGCTCTTCCTTCCAGGGCTTCTCTGAGCTCAAGGGAGGGTGGGCACAGATGGCTTCACACGTTTATTTACCCCAAGGGTCCTGGCCAGTGTTCCTCATATTGTCTGATGGCATGTGAAGCATCAGTATTGAATTATCCTACCTCTTATACTTACAAGTATTTGAGTATACTCATGTACTTTCTCTTATGCTCTCTCTTTATTCACATCGCTATTTAAAGGAATGCATGAAATTACGATAATTATAACAGCATCTACTACGTATGTGTCAAGTTCTGTGCTAGGTATTTTATAAGTACTATTTCCAAACCTGATAAAAACATTATGAGCTGGGTACAGTGACACTTTCTTATAATCTCAGCTACTCAGTGGCTGATGCAGGAGGATTACAAGTTCAAGGCCAACCTGGGCAACTTAGTGAGGCTGTAATCAGCCTGATCCTATGACCCAGTAGCCAGCCAGTGAGGAAAGCAGTCAGCAGAGCACAGAATGATAAGCCTGTTATATATGCTTGTCTCCAGCCCCAAACAGAATAATTCCATCCTAATTTGGTGTTTTGAAATGAAAATTTAAAAAAGGAGCTAGGGACGTAGCCCAGTTTTCCCTGGGTTCCACTTCCAGTATCGAAAAAAAGATATAGATATAGCTATAGATATGATAGGAGACTGCTATTCCATGGACAAAGAAGCTGAGATTCAGAGATATTAATAGATTTGCCCGTGGCCATTAAGAGTTAAGATTCCAACCTCAGTCCTTTTAACTGCTCACGGTTTCCTACTAGGTCATTATGTTATGAAAGGCATTGCATCAGTCAGCACAGTTACAAGTACCCTCGGATCTTAGTGGCTCACAGCAACAAAATTTGGTGTTGTCCTCGGTGTGCTGCATGATTGACACGCATCACAGCCCAGCTGTGTGGGCTCTGCTCCACATTAGGCCAGGACTCAAGCACATGGCAGGAGAGTCACCAGACTGTCACCAGTCCCCATGCTGGGGGCAGAGGAAGCTCTGGAGAATAGAACACTAGCAATGAAATGACACAGCTTTGGATCAACACATGTCACTCCTACCCACCACTCAATGGTCAGAATATGACAGGACTCTTCTGCACCATAAGAGAGGGTGCAAAATCCCACTGAACAGTGAAGAACACTACCTGGTGAGCAGCATTAAAACCTGCCATGAATATCTGGTACAGTGCTTGGAACCAAAATCTCAATAAACACCACTTCTGGCTCTCTTTCTATTTGGGCCTGGAGATAGGCATATTAAACAGCCCTGTTGTTCTGTGCTCTGTGGACTGCTTTCTTCACTGGCTGGCTACTGGATCAGAGGCTGCTGGCAGCTGTCCACATCTAGATCAGATTGTTCCAGGGCCTGGTCTCCAGTGACTTAATGTCCAACTATGTGTTGGGAGTCTCCATTGGCCATCCTGCAGGTGTTGCAAGTGATAGACATTCATGCTACACATGACAGCCTCACATGGGTGTCCCATAGGCACAGGGCGACAGGTGATCCTACCTGTAATTCTACCGCTCTTTCTTCTGCACAAAAGGACATATAAAAATGCAAGGGATACGCTGAGTCTGTTTAATTGATAAAAAGTCCTTATCACTTGAAAACAACTTATTAGTAGCCAGCTGTGGATGACA
The DNA here is from genome assembly GCF_000247695.1 of Heterocephalus glaber. Next base: position 7,746,197 of record NW_004624783.1, read on the forward strand.
TACCTCATCCCTGTGCCAGACACACAGCATGTCAGGACATTGCTGTGTAGGAACCACTAGGCAAGGCAATGCCAGAGTAATCAGTTGTGAAATGAAGGATGGTGCCAATTAGCTCATTGTTTTATCTGTTCCATGCCAAAGCATTGATTGGAGAGAACATTTTGTCCACACTAAGTGAATTGGCCAGTGGTCTCGGCATTGTGCAGACACAGCCTGAGCATTAAGAATGTGAGCATAGTGTTAATCATCAAATCACGGAATTTAGACTGGAAGAAACCTCCAGAGATAGCTTTCATACATTCCCATCATGTCACACAGATGAGGAAACCAAAGAATGGCCAGGTTAAAAGATATGCTTAAGGACATAGTGCACAATCGTTAACCATTGTTTTAGAAAAGAGGTCAATGCGGTCACGACTTCACTCACAGCATTTTTAACATTTTCTGTAGCTATTTCAGAATCAAGATGCCCACTGAATGTCATTGCCTACTTGCTAAAAGTAGACAAGAATTTGAGAAACATGCCGTGGTGCAATTGTTCATTGCTTAAACTTGCTGCTGACTCATTTCGCCCTTGATCATTTCTTCACCAATATCATTGGTGGCATCCACTACTTACCGGCTGTTTTCCCCAGTTTGTCCCATCCTCCCCAGCTGGGCTGGGCAGGAGGATGTAGTGATGTCACCTCTGCACATCCCCATTGGCTTGTGGGTGAAGCTCCTATGTGAAGTCCCCTGTGGAATGCCCTGGACACAGGCATAGGCCTCATGTCCTCAAGATTGAAATAAGTCACCTGTTGCCCAGAAGGCAAAGACCCTGCAAGATCAAAAGGAGTCTGTGGAACTTTTTTTTTTTTGAGGTAGGGTCTCCCTATGTATTTTAAGCTGGGCTTGGACTTGCTATTGTATGTAGTTGCCCAGGATGACCTCAAATTCAAATTCACAATCCTCCTGCCTCAGGCTCATGAGAACTAGGCTTCATCTTTCTAATAAATAACGAATGTCCCCTCCAAACAAACAGCTCTTGAAGGCCACACTTTAGGTGTTGGGGGGGGTGGTGTCCCATGAAAAAATACTCCTTGGATCAGGGCCCCTCAACATCCACGTAACTGTGAACCGTACTTTTTCTCTAAGATTTGATTTTTATTAGTACAGGTTTGCAGTACGTAATGGTTACGTTCATCATGAGTAGTCAGTACATGTACGTAACACATCTTCCTTCTTTTTACTTCCCTTTCCCCTCCCCTTTCACATCCCTTCCTCCACCTCTTGGTTCTCTTCCCATTTACAAAAATGAATTGCACTCTTTTATTCAGTTTAGGGCCCTGCCTCTTGAAATGTCTTTCCTTTGAGATAGGCATTCTGGTGGTGGACCCTTTGATCACTGCACCCATTCTCAGGTCAGTTTCTGAGGCCTTGAAGATGTTCTGCTGAAGGGCCTATAGTGGAGGGAGCTAGGCTCACTATTGTCATTGCCCAGTGTAAGATTTTGGCAGCTCTCTTGTCCCCGCAGGCCCAGATGCGGGAGCAGTCTTTGGCATGGACAGAGAGCTCTTAGCTTGAGGCCAAAAGTCAGCCCTTTGCCCCAGATGAGCATGTGGGACTGGCTCTCCACCCTGCAGCTCACCTCTGTTCCTCTCCCCTGGATTTACATAGAGAAGAATTTGAGGCTTGGTGGGGATAGGGAAGCAGGAAAGGTGGAACTATGGGATGATGTCCTGGAACAACTTTTCCCCACCTTGACCCACAACATATATGAGGGAAGGGAAAAACCAACAGCTTGAATGTGGGTTCTGGGTTGCTCTGAGTACCCCTTCTTTCCTGGGGTTGATGCATTGTTGAAAAGATATCAGGGGAGACTTGCTCCTCTCAGTCTTTTCTCCTTCTTGTCTTTGGTACAAGGCTACAAACACACACACACAGGGTCACACACTTGTACACACACATTCTGCCCTATCACACACATACCAGGCATCCATTCTTGGCCACTAGGTTCAGATTCTGGAAAGCCCTAGTGGTAGAAGAATTCATGGCCAAAGCATTTAAGACTTTAAGGGAAAGTAGAGTCAAGAGAACAAAAGTGAGGGGTGATTTAATCCTTATGGTTGATTCTATATCAATCAAGAACACAATCCAAGAGCATAACAAATAAAGAACATTTTAGTCCTGCATCATATGTTGCAAGTGGAGGTGTGAACCGATTCAGAGAAGCTAGTGAGCAAACTGACAACATGTCTGTAAGTGGGAATGCACTCTCCCTGTGACCCTGCAGCCCACACATGGGATCTCCCCTAGAGAAACACTTTCAAGGATGTTTGCTTCAGAATCATCTGTGACAATGACAAAAGAACCAAAACAAAACACTTTGTCTTGGTCAATTTTCCATTGCTATAAAAATACTTGAGCCTGGGTCATTTATAAAAAATAGAGGTTTATTTAGCTCATGATTTCTGAGGCTAGAAAGTCCAAGAGTATGATGCTGGCATCTGCTTGGCACCTGGTGTCTTAGTCATTTTCCTCATCTCTGGGACAAAATACCTGAGACCCACAATTTAAAGGAAGAGATTAGAAATTTTAGTTTTTGAATGGTCAACAGGATGGTGGAAGGGGCCTGGGTGGAAGGAAGCTGCTTCTAGCATGGTGGTCAGGAAGCAGACAGGGAAGGGGAGGGAGATAAACCCTTCCAGGTCATGACCCCAGGGACCCGCCTCTTCTGACCAGACCCCACCTCCTAACAGCAAGTCAGCTATAAACCCCACAATCCAATCACCTTCCAAATGCCTTGCCTATGAGCACGTGAGGCTCTTCAGGACATCTAGATATAAACCTTAACACCTTATTGCTGCATCACAATATGGCAGAGGGCAGCACACAATGAGACAAAGCAAGCTAGCTAGAGGGAGCTCATTTTGAAAACAAAACTATTCTTTCTATAATTCATTAACCTAGGAATAGATTAATGCACTCATGACTCAATCACCTCTTACCTCTCAACATTACCACCATTACCATCAAATTTCAACTCATTTCAGAGGGAACAAACCATAGCAAACTTTTTTTTATTAGTACATGTTTGCAGTACATAACGACTACAATTCATCATGGGGAGTTGATACGTGCACATAACATATTTGTGTTCTTTTTATGTCCCCTGCCCCTCCCTCTCTTTCCTCTCTACTTGTAGATCCCCTTCCCATTTGCAAAAAATCCATCTCCCTGTTTCCTATTATTCATCCTTTATTTAACCATAGCCAAACTTAAATGTCCATCAGTAGGTGAGTGGATGAATTGTGGTCTCTTTGTACAGTTTAATGTTGTTCAGCAGTTAAAAGGAACTAGAACTCAACCTATCAACATGGGTAGATTAAAAAAAGCAAGTCCTGGAACAATATGGTCAGTGTGACACCATTTATGTGAATTAAAAGCACTCCAAGTATTGCTAGGTCTAATTTATGAGCATGTGTAAGAGAACACCCACCAATTTCAGGATAGTTGCTGCAAAGTTGGAGGAAGGAGAAGGTGTACAAAGGGGATTTGAATGTTTCTGGAAGGTTTTATTTCTTTAAAAATAATCAGACATAAATGTGGCAAAATGTTAGCATTTCTTTTGGTGAGTAAAAGGCTTTTTATTTTTCCTTGTATTTTGCTGTATGCTTGAAGTATTTCAAAATTGAAAAAAGGAAAGAGAATTCCACTCGCATTTTGCACACATTTATAAGAATAGTAACAGGTAAACTACTGTGATTTCCCATTTTAATTTCTTCCCTGAAAGAAATTTTTTAGATTCTCCTTCCTTGTATGTTCCATGAAATGCCCAAAATGTGTTCTTCCTTGTTGCAGAAATATGTATCCTCAGGGATATTTTCCAGCCAATTATCCCATGCCATTCTGATCTCATGACTCAGAGAAATTGAAACTATCACCATCATCCAGATATACAGAAAAAGGGGAACACGTGAAGTAGGCTGACCCAACCTACTGGGCAGCCGCTGGAGGCCTCAGCTCCATCCAGGGGAACTGTCTGCCCAGAGGGAAGCCCCAGGGTCTCATTTACTTTCCTCTTCTTTCTTTACCTTTCCCAAGTTTCCTTGCAAGACCCTTCTCGACCACCCAGCACCTCCCTTTTCTATCTCCAACCCCTAGATTTCTTTCCTATGATTCTACCAGAGCTGTCCCAGGGAACGGTGCTTTTCGTGCTGCAGTGTGGCTCAGTATGGCTTGGAAAGCAAATAAAAGCACAGGCTGCTGGACCCCCTCTTTGGAGTTTCTGATTCAATAGTTCCGGATGGAGCCCAGTGGTGTGCTGGAAATGGGCGAAGGACAGTCTCTCTGAAAAGAAAAACAAGCACGGATCCAAAGTGTCTGGCTCTGTCCACAGTGTGAAGCCCTGGCCATTTTCCAGCCCCTAGTGTGACTGTCACTGAGTGTGGAGTTGGGGAGGGGATGTGCACGACTGGCCTTCCCAAGGCGGTGCCTGCCCTCTCCAGCCTACCCTTGACACTGAGACCTGGGGATCTAAGGGGATTCGGACTGTAGCTCTTGAAGTGATTCATACTTTAAGAGCCACTGTCCTAGAAGCCTGAGTACAGAAGTGTGGTGTCTGGAAAGTTGGCCTTGTCAGTCCCATCTCAAAAGGAATCCAGAAAGAGATTACAGGGTCTCGAAGCAAAGGAGGCTCACAGGGTCTGGCACAGGGTACCCTGAAGATAAAACAAGCCTGACTCCAGCCCAAGCTGGGGCCTGGGCTGGGGGTCCCGGCCCCTGTCCTGAGTGTTCCCTGACCTCAGCTCTCTATTGGAGCACACCTGACAGGATGGGCACACTTACCCCCAGGGACTCTCGAAGGGAAGAACTCCATCCGAGGTTGTTCCTGGCCACACAAAGTATAGACACTGGGGAAAAAAGAAGGGAAGGAAATGAAAAGGAGAGAGAAGAACTGTCAGTCGGTCCACACCAGAGTAGGCAAAAATGAAAGCACCAAATGGCCACTGTCCTTTCCCCTCCAACTGACATGCTAACTCATCTGGGAAGCCTTTGACTTTACTTCTCCCATCCCAGGCCCAGCCCAGCCCAGGCCTCTTGGGAAGAACAAAGAAGCCCCGAAGGCTCTGATCATCTTACAGATAGCAGGATGGAAACAGATGTAGAACTGTATCATCCGGGTATGTAGGATTGTGTGTCATCAGGGCCATGGGTCACAATAGCTTCAGGTGTATTTGACTTTTCTTCCAACTGGGCTTGGGGATCCCACTGCTGCTGACTTCTCTGCCTCCTTCCCCCCAGAACCTGCCCAGCCTGCCTCGCCTCCTGGCTTCCAGGCTCAGAAGCCCCTCCCATGCCCTAGGCAGTGCCCATCCTCAAGCACAGCATTGGAGACCCACTCTTTGCCCCTTGTTTCGAGGGGGAGGTGGCAGCTGAGAGAAAGAAACCAGCACATTCCGCTTGTTTACAGATGCAGAAACCCTAGCTCAGCCACCTAGAGAGGCTTCCCATTTCCCCTTACCACTCCCTTTCTTTTTTGACTTTCCTGGACCTCTTCTGTGCCACCTTCTCATACTCTTCCTCCCTGTCCAAGGCCCACACGACCCGCAGGTCAGGACACAGCAGTCCGCTGCCCTCCCCCTGGCTCCCACACTGGGGAAGAGCTGCGGGGAGACAGCGCCCTCTGCCTTCTTCAAGTCTTTTCTGCCTGGGTGAGCTGTAGCCCTGCTCCCTCCCCAGCGCCCTGGGTCAGGGCACACCGCATACCTCGTCTGTCTGGGTGGCAGAGGTAGGAGACAGCTGCCATTGCTGCTTTCAGTCAACAACTTATTGCTAAATGCCACACACACAAATGTAGAAAGACACAGCCATGCGCGGGTGGTCAAGCTGATCCCACCCCTAGCTGACACCCTCTAGAACAGATTTGGGGGCCTCCTTCACATGAGAGGGGTCATTCATTGTACCAACCTCATCTCATTGACAGGCATTATTATCTCTGATTTACAGATGAAGACACTGAGGCGCAGAGAGGCTTAAGGACTCTCCCGAGGTCACACAGCTAGTATGGGGACACATGATATCTGACTCCAGATCTGATTGACCCGAATTCCAGGTTCTTTCCATGACCACTGGAACCTGGAGTCTTTTCTGAATAATGTCCTCTGGCAGGAACAAGCTCCCTACGGTGGCAGGGGTGCAACTTGAGATTCTCAAGTAAAGGGCTAAGGACAGTCAAATTTCTTGGGGATGGGCCCAGAAACCCACTTTGAGGGGTGACTCGATCCCAGAAAGCAGCAGACTAGACGCCCTTATTGAAGGCCACGTCCCCTCCAGCAATCTCCTCCTGCTCACCTTCTCTATTCCCCTCTCAGCCTCTGTTCCCCTCAGGACTGCTCTGCACAGACACTCCTGTTCGTTGGGAAAGATTCTTGGATTCCACAACAGTCCCCCAGTCAGGCAAAGCTGAGCAACCTTGCCTGTGATGGTGGCCTGGGTGCACTACCCCATTATGACCACACGATGCCACCCTTGAGCTGCACACACTGCCTATCTGCACACTGGGCAGGTGGCCTGCAAGACCTGCTTTGCAGCGGGGTGGGCAGGAACTGCATGGGTCACAGGCACAAATTGGCCCCGCCGCACTGCCTGTCGCTGTCCTGCCTGCTCCCATAGATGTCTGCCTGTGTCCAGGTAGGGGCTGTTTGCCTCACATACCTACAGCCATTGCTTCTGACCCACATGCCCAGCCCTCCTTTCGAATTCCACAGTGAACCCCCAGCACCACTCAGGGTCCCTCAGCACCATTGAACTCAGTGTGGGGCCACACAACACCTCCCAAGTTGCCTTAGGGTTGCCTGTAGCAGCTTCTGCTTAGGGAAGGAAGTTTCCAGGTGCCCTACTTCTGAGATTTGTGGCTCTGTAACAAGCATAGGACCTGGAGTAGGCCTGACACTGGGGGCCCAGCTCTCTCTTAGCCAAGAGCACAAGGTACTCAGGACTTCTCTCTGTGGTGGGAAGTGAGACGGGTGCTTCCCCCACCCACCCACCCACCAGTGTGGCCTCATCGCAACTACAGAAGTGACCACCCAGCTACCCTGCATTATTAGAAGGGACAGGAAACCCACGGCCACCTGATATTGTCATAACCTATCTTCTGTCTCCTTTGGAAAATAAGGACTTCATTGACCTTATTCCAAATCTGTCTGTATTATATAGGTCCTTTTCTCTCTTTTATCCGAACATGGTTCTCACCTTTAGGGGAGTTTCCTTGGGCCCTAACCCAAACCCTTGCATATGGCCCCTGTCTCTCTGTCTACCAGCCTTCCCCAAGAATGGTGACTCAGACCTTCCCCCAGGTCGGTCCTTCCCGCCTCTTCTCCAAGGCACACAATCCTCCCTCCTCCCTCTAGAGGTCTCTATATCCAAGGTTAGTAATCTTATAGACTCTGCTGAACTTCAGCAATCAAAGATTTTATTTGAAGGATTTGAGGATGGTTCACAGGATGAAGGGGGCAATCAAAGGTTCAGGCTGGAGATGAGCAGACACAAATCTTCTCAGTGATCCAGATGGCAGAAGCTCCTAATCTTCTCGTTGAGCAGCTGCTACATTCAATTGGTATCAATCAGTTTGTTGATATCAATCAGTCTTGAGCCCTCTGCAAGGGATTCCATTTCCAGGCCTGTCTTGGGTCTCATGTCTACCTGCGGGCAGGGAGGGCAGCATGTTTTGAGTAACAGTCCTACCACGAGTGCCCACAGTGCAGGAAGGGTCATTCCCCTGAAGGAGCTCAGAGGTTGGCCATGTGCAGGCAGAAGACAGAACGTGGGAGAGCCAGGGCACCAATGTCTACCTCGTGGTCTTCCTGGCCTGTCTTGGACCCACTCCTTTGTCCTTATCGTGTGGAGTTCCTCACTAGACATGGCCTGCTAGGAAATGATTAAGGGGGTTGCATAACTCTGAAGCAGAGAGAACCTCAGCAGTTGACCTAAGGTTACCCAGCAACTCTACGAAACAGCCAGTTCCACTCATTCCTGGGTTGCTGTATCACTCACCGTGAGCATTCAGGAGTCTCTGCTGTGGACCTGGCCTCCCGTAGATACTTTTTGGGGTAAGGGCTTCCTGACTACTGTTGCAAGAAACAGCAAGCCCAGACCGCAAAAAGATCCAAAGGAGACAGCACCTTTGCTGCATAGGAGGGGGGTATGGCCCCTCCTGGGCTGGTCTTGCACCTTCGGATGGGGAGAGCCAGGGCTGAGGAGAAAAAGCAGGGAGTGGGGAGAGATGGGAGCCCCAAAAGGCAGGTGGAGCAATGATCCCAGCCCTAATCCCCTCCACCTTCCTCACATCAGCCCCATTCTTACCTGGCCAGTTATTAAAGGCAGAGCTGCAGCGCACCCGCACAGGAAGCTATCTGACCTAAGTTCTCCTTCTGGTCCATGTCACCCTGCTTTCACTCCTGCCTTGGGGGAGTTTGTAGCCTCCTGCAAGCGGGGTTTATAAAGTCAGCTAGTGGAGCCCAGAGTCTTTGGAGCTCACCCTGACCTCGCTAGACTCTCCCAGAGTCTCAAAACACTGAGAAGTCCAAGAGGAAGATGTTGTCATTGGATGAGACACTGAGCACAGACACCTTGGAGCTTCAGGCGTGGCTCTGGTCTCCTCATGTGGACATCACTGTCAGATGGAGGCCAACCTGATCCAACCCCTCCTGTTACCTCAAAAGGCTGTTCCACAAAAGAGGCAGCCATGCTCCCATGTTGCACAGTGGCCTGCTGCTCCCAGGACATACAAGGACAGCAAAGCTCACTAGGAGTCCCCGAGCCAGCCTGCTGGAGTCTTACCTGCCTTACCTGGAGGGCCTAGAGGCCACTGCTGTAGAAAGCAGAAGAGATCCCAGCAGGGTCGACCCGAGGGTGTGTGAATGGCTGGTTTCTGCCTCCAGTGTACTGCAGTGCTCAGGATGGGTCAGTGGATCTCTCGCTTTTCCTGAAGGGGTTGAGGAGGCAACTGAGACCTGCTGGAGAGGGTGGCCAGGGGCCTGCTCCAGACTCCCAACATGGTACTGCCCAGCTTGTTAGCAGAGGCCATCGTAGCAGGAGGCAGCCACAGGGCAGGCTGCAGAGGAGTACCTGGGGCCACATGAGGCCATGAGGCTTGAGTGGCACCCACACTGCCTCCCTGTGGGGGGCTTTGCTGGCTTTCTCAGGGGAAGAGGAGGGAATCCTTCCCTGCCAGGGAGTGGCGCCCCTTTCCCAGATGTTCATCTTGGGGCTAGGCCCCAAACTGGACGCAGCAGACACCTGGGTCAGGGGATGAGTGTGCTGCCTGCCACAGGACAGGACAGACAATTACCGCCACCTCCTGCTGTGAGCTCTGGCTGCTTCCAAGCTGTGCTTGGTTCCACCCCCACCAGCATGGTCCCCGTGAAATCTTGGGACTCCATTCCCTGGCTCCCTTGGGCCCTGCTCCCACTAGGAGGGGGGACACCACGGGTAGGGGACAGGAGAGCACCTTCTCCTGGTGGGTTTTCGCTGAACCAACAGATCTTGGAGCCTGGGCCACCTCCTGTCCTGCATAGCCTCTCCCCCAGGGCTCTTTCTTTGGCATCACTGTGGCCCTCTTCCCAGGCTCCTCCATCCGAACTGGCATTTCCAGCACTGCCCTTTACCAAGCGCTCACTACACGCTGCACAGCACTGTGGGTTTTCCTTATGGGACCTCACTTGTTACATCAGGAAATGCAAATCCAGCTTTAGGGGAAAATCTTCAGTCAGAGTCATCCCCGACTTCTTCCTCTCTCCCTTCAACTCAAGCTCAGCAGGGAATATTGCTGGGTCCATCTGTGAGAAGGCTCCAACCTGCTTCACCATCTCTCTGCCAGCCTCCCAATAGCTCCCGCTGCCTTCACCATCGCTCCCACAGTCCATTCTCCAAGCAGGGCCAGAGCAATCCAGACCATCCTGTCTTTGCTTCAAACTTTCATCTTGGGCATCTCCTATCTCCCTCATACTAAATCCAGTTTCTGTCGTGGCCAAGGAAGCCACAGGTAACCTCACACCCACCCCACCCCACGGCCTTGTGGGTCCTCACACTGCCAGCTGCACCTCTGTTCAGGGCTTGGCACCTGCTGTCACCTTTGCCCGATGACCTTCTCTCCTGCATCCCCACAGCTTGGCCCCAGTGCTCACTGGCACCTTCTCAAATTGATGCCTTCTTAGAGAGGCTGTGGTGATCAATTTTAAGTGTTAATTTGGCTGATCCACAGGGTGCCAGCTATTTGGTCAAACATTATCCTGAGTGTGTCTCTAGCTGAGATTAACATCTGAACCAAGAAACGGAATAAAACTGATTTCCCTCCCTAACGGGAGTGGGTCTCACCCAATTTGAAGGCCTGCATGGAGAAACAGGCTGAGTTAGAAAGAATTCTCTCTGCTTGTCTTCAAACTGGGATATTTTTTCCCCCTGCTTTTGGACTTGAACTAAATCTTAGCTCTCCCTGGTCTCAGGCCTATTGGTCTGGGTCTGTATCATCAGCTCCCCTGGCCCTCCAGTTTGCTGGCTGCGCATCCTGGGACTTGTCCGTTTCTATACTCACATAACCAATTCTTACTAGTAAATGTTTTTAGATACACATGTACTCATCCTCTATGCCCTCACCCACTCTGTGAGAGTTCATGATACTTAAAACAGCCAGACATTATATTTTAGAATTTGTTGCCAAGAAGCAAGACTTGGTTTGTTTTATTTGTTACTCTACTTGCTATACCTGGAAATGTGCCTGGCATATAGTAGATGCTCAACAAGCGAGTGCGCACATGAAATGAGGCCATAGAGAATGCTTGGCAACTGTAGAGGGGGCTCGGATGTATGGAACAACTAAACATCAGCCTGTCCTCTTCATAGGCCCTTCCTTTGAAATCCCACTCCAAATCACACTCACCCCCTTCTGAGTCCCCCTGTTCTTTTTTGAGTA
>NW_004624783.1:7757247-7792616 GCF_000247695.1 Heterocephalus glaber
ACACACACACACACACACACACACACACACACACATCCCGCTGGCAGGGAGTCATGGCCCACATTCTCATGTCTCCATTAATGGAACAATGCCAAGTGTGTGTGTCCTTCTGCTGCTAGATACCTACACTTGTTGGAAACTAAACTCATAATAACTTCCTCCTGAACTAATGACCCTCAGATTTTCTGGCCAACCTGCTGCCCCAGGTTGGCAGTCATGATGGGAGAAAGTCACAGGTTGTAAGCAAGTGATGAGAAGGACACAGGAAAGCGTCATTTCTCTCCACACCCTCCCATCTCCAAACTGCCTCCCACTCTAGCAGGAAGGAAGCTGCATTTGCAGAGGTAAGGGGATACTGAGTCTGAACCTGCCCCCTGCAGAGGTGACAATGGCCACCAGCAAAGCCTATTCTCAGAGCTCACAAGTCTTCACTGAATGGGACTGGGAGAGGAAACTGACTCAAGCTGAAGTGGAGGCCTTGTGGAACAGGACTCAGAGGAGGAAGGTCTACTGCCAAGGATGAGGGGAGGGAGGGGCTGAGATAGAAGAGACAGGACCCACTAGCTCACACTGAGCCTCTGTGTAAATGACAGAAAGCCAACCCTCTTCCCAGACGTTGAGGCTGGCTAGGGCCCACAGGGAGGCTGGTTTCAGCCTGTCCTGCTCACTTGGCTAACACTCCTGCTCAAGGACAGCGGACATGGGATGGGCCCTGGATCCCAAAATCAAGCCTGACCAGGTAGGTTTGCTCCTCAGAGTCACCCATGACTTCCTCCCTCTGTACCCCTCTTCTGGAGCAGTCCCCAGGATCCACCTCCAAAGGCCACTCACATTCCCACTCCCTGCCACCTAAACTCCTAGGATCTGTGCAATTGTCATGGTGGCTCTGCACTCCTCTGGGAATAAGCCAAGTGCTTTGCTGAGATTCTCACCTTCCCAACATCTCCCCTGGAACTTGACAACCATAAAATATGAGATGGTGCCTGGAAAGAGGTCCTCAGTGTCCCCTCCTGCTCCAGCTCCTCCCACACATGGCATTGTACCAGGTCTGGCAAGTGTTTTCCCCTGACCACTCCCCTGTGGATGGGAAGGGGCGAGAGGTCCCATCCAGCATCCGTGACCTCTGGGACACAGCAGAGGAGATTGGGTCTCAGATTTCTGCTCAAGCATCTGGCCAACCCTGTTCTCCCCACTTTTCTGCCTGACATTTGCTCTGCAGCACCAAGCCAACAGATGGGACACTGTCCTTCCTGCAGGCCAAGTTCCAGCCTCTCTGCTAGTCTCCCCCCCCCCCGAAGTTCTTTCCTTCTCCCTCTCAGAACATCTTCATCATCACCCTCCCTGTCCAAATCCCTCTCTGCTTTAATCCACCAATCCCATTGTTCCATGAGGCTTCACTTGGATACCTTAATCCCTTTCTCTGGATCCTTCAAGCAGGGACTCTCTGTTGCTCACTTGGCCTGCACCTGCCATGCCAGTGCTGGGGGCAAGGATGCAAAGATGAGCCCATTTCAGACCCTGCCTTGTAGCAACTCTCACACTCAAAAGGCATTTCTCCCTGGGGGCCAAGCGCTTCAGAGGAAACATCCTGTAACCAGCCCCTCGGCCCCTCGGGGAGTCAGGTCTCCCTCCAGGCCATCTCTACACCAGTGTAAATGATAATGCGTCAAGGCAAGTGGCCTAAGATCGATGCCAGATAGATGCGGAGGAGGGTCCCAGGAAGCTGCCGTCTCCACATTGGCTGGGGTCAGGTGGAGGAGACTGGGAGGCTCTGTCAGGGCAGTCGTGTTTGAGCTGCGTGTTGTGGGGGTGACAGGGGTGTGAAGATGGGTGAGGGGTGTGGAAGAAGCAAAGGCTCAAGGCGGAAACATCTTGGGGGGGGCGCGATTCGTAGATGTGAGAGAAAGGTGGGAGAGAATCTTCAGTCAAAGCTTGGTCCTCAGGTCAGGCTGAAGAGTTTGTTGTCCCTGCAGCAGGCAATCGGCAGTATCTGAAGTTTTTTGAGCCGGAAAAATGTGTGAAATTGGCTGGAAGCAGGAGTGGTGCTGGTAGGGGAGAAAATAAAAGCTTTACAATAATTCTGATGAGCGGTAATGGAGCACTGGCTGATCCAGAAGGATGGAAAGGGGACAGTGGTGTGGAGAATTTATGAGGGTCTAATATGAACGGACAAGGTACTGGTCGTGCGGGAGGCAGGGAAGGGGTCTCCGCAAGGAGGAGAGGGGGCAGCTACAGAGGGAAGTGAGCTGACTGGATCACATAGGAATGCAGTCCAATTTAATAAACACGTTGAAGACCTAGGACATATAGGGTCGCCTTCAGCTCTCAAGGTGCGGGACTTGATAATGACGCTGATATGTGAAGGACCGGAGGAGACAGAAATAGAAGCTGAAGGAGGAAGGGAGACGTGCAGGATTGGGACCTCGCTGCTCCCTGGACACAGTGCGCCAGGGTGAAGTGCACCCTAGCAAGGTCGCAGTCAGGGCCCAGAGTCTGCAGTCCAGCCTGCAGGAAACCCCGCCCATGGGGGGGGGTAGCCTCGGAGCCACGCCCACTCCCGGCTAGGGCGTGGCCTCCTGAGGCCGCCGGGAGGCAACCCCAGCTCTGAGCCCCGAACTGAGCGCAAGTCCTGGCCGCGAAGCCCCGGAAAGAAGTGGGTGGACGTCTGGTACGGTCAAGCCCCTGCGTTCCAGCCCCAGCTCTGCCCACTGACTGGGTGACTTTGGGCGGCTCACTACGTCTCTTCTCAAAGCCCAGCACTAAGGCCACTAATTGTAAACCAAGAACCTTTCGGAGGAGGAGAGCTTGCCCCACCCACGGAAGGGAGCCTCCAGCATCCTGGCTCTTCCTGCCCCGAACCCAGACGCCAAACTGCAGCATCTCCACTTCCTCACCCCTCATTTCTAATACATCTCAAGGTCAAACTTCTAAAGGTCCTTGAATCTACCCACTTGTCTCCTGCCACCCCCTTGCTCTGCCCTGTAGAAAACTGTGTGGTCCCCTGACCTTCTTGACCACAGCGGTTCCCTTTCCCGCTCACTCCACACCCGCCCCTGCCCCTCCCATCCTCACAGATTTTTTTTTTAAATGCAAATATGCTTCTGTTCCTTCACTGTCTGAAAAATATGTAAGTGGTTTCTTGCCACTTTTAAAATTAAATCGTGTGTGATCACCTGCTTTCTCCCCAGACTCCTCCGGTGTCAATCTTTCCCTTTCTTTGGATGCTCCAGCCTCATTGGCATTCTTCCAGCTCCTTGAATACTCCAAGCTTGCCTCAGGGCCTTTGCCCTTGCTGTCCCCTCTGCCAGGAACACAGTTCCTCCCACTTCCCCAACAGCCTGCAGCAGGGAGCTTAATTATCACTGGCTCTAAGAGACCTTCCCTGAGCAACCAAATTAAATCCACCGTGCTAGTCCCTTGCAAGAATACCCTGTACTTCTTCCTAGCACTTAATCTCCTTTTACAAATACATGCAGATGACTGTGATTTGTTTGTCTAATGTCTGTCTGTCCCACTGGGCTGTAAATCCCTCAGGACAGAAACCTTGTCTGATGCCTTGTTAGCTGCTGTATGCCCACCACCATAGTGTCAATGGAATGAAGGGAAGAATTAGATGGGAGGAAAAAGGACAGGAAAAGAGAGGGGAAGGAAAGAAGGGCAAGAGAGAGGTAGCTGGAGACATCTCTGGATCCAGGGTCTGTAACTATTCTGATTCATGTGGACAGAAGGAGCATGGTTGGTCAGTGTCTACAGGTAGACTCATCCTGAACAGCCCATACTTCACCACCAGGGGACAGAGGTAAAGCAGTGGCACAGGTCCCTGCTCTAAGGTCAGCACTCTCTGCCCATTGATTCCTGGATGAGGGTCCTGGGGAGAAGGCATCATACAGAGGAAGGCTGAGGAGTGACCAGAAATATGACCAAGAGAGAAAAACCAAAGAAAGTCATTGCAAGCACCTGTAGCTAGACATCAGGGAGGGGATTCAGGGTTGGGGTAACAAGGCATGGCGACTCTAAGGCTAGATCTCAGAGTCTTTCGGCTAGGTGGACAAAGCTGCAAGGGGCAGCAGGCTGAGACCTCATCACAACTGCTGAGTTTGGCCTTGTGTCTTGTTCCAAACGTTGCTGCCACTCACCGAGGAGGATTACCCCTACCTGTGGGCCTTCACATGTGCCACTGGGTTTTGTAGGCAGCAATTGGCAGCTGAGTTTTCCCTAAAGAGCCATGGATTCTACTGTGATTGCTACTGTGCCCAATGACACCCCTTCTCTGAGAGGTCTGGGAGGAGGGGTCTCTTCAAATGGGAATCCAGTCTATGTCTTCGTGCTATGGTTTGGATGCGGTTTGAACCTGCCAAAACTCATATTAAAATTTGGCTGCCAACGTAGCTGTGTTTGGAGCTGGGACCTTTAAGAAGGACTAATGCCTTTATCTTGAGACTGGATTTGGGCAATGGATTAGCTTTCTGGAAAGTGGGTTGTTATAAAGCAGACAGCTCCTCCATCTTCTCCCTGTCTACCATACAAGCCCACTTCCACTTTCTACCATGGAGCAGCATGTGGCCCTCACTAGAAGCCAATAAGTTGCTAGCATCATGCTCTTGGGCTTCCAAAACTGTGAGCCAAAGTTAAGCTCTCTTCTCTGTAAATTACTCAGTCTCTGGTATTTGTTATAGGAACAGAAAATGGACCAAGACACTGTAACTGACTTCCTGTTAAACAGTAAGCATTTTTACACATTGTGCCTTCATTACCTAGTGAATAACTTTTATACATTTTTCTTCATTTTAGCTTCATAATTCTTGCTTTGTCACTGCTTGCTGACAAATTATCCCTTACAATTTTCTCCACTGAGCATTTATTTTTCTTAGTTCATGTTGAAATAGGACTATTTCTTATTCAAGTATTACTCACTAATTTATAAGCCACCATTTATACTCTTTTTATCAGCTCAGTAATAATATTTTCCAGATCTATTATAAGATCTTATTGTCTTCATGGTTTCATTAGCCATAAAATGAAACTAAACAGAGTAACAGTTGTTTAATGTCACATCGGAATCTTACTCTTGTTCAGGAAATAATTTAGATAAAAATAACTACTGTATACCCTGAATGGTGTATGAATTAAGATACTGCCATTTATTGAATTCCATTCTATTAATAACTTTGGAGTTTCCTTCTTTCTGATGCTAATGAAAATTCAACCTCCCACTCCCATTCCACCCACCTGAATTTGCCATATGAGGGAATTTGGACTGTGGAGTAAGGGAAGGTACCTTAAAATCAGAAACTATCACTCATTCACTGGGGCTTTCCAGGGTCTGACCTCAAAGGAAAAGGAACACTTCTCAAAGGCCAAATATTGACATGTACAGAGAGAAAGCACTTCCTCATTTCAAGGACAGAGCAGGTCTGAAAGCATCGTCCTCTAAACTTAGAGAGGGTAAGAAGCAACATAAAACGGCACAGCTGATGAGCATATTGCACCCTAGTAATGGCCCCAGGAGTTGTACTATTGGACCTTCCTAGAAAGGCTCTCAGAGATGGTCCTGGGCTCAGAACCACAGCTAGAAAGCTGGGAGCTGTTTCTACCAAATGCAACTGGAGCTGTTCTGAAGGGAGCTGGGGATGGGGAAATGGAACAGAGGTCTGGGCTGGTTTTCTGTCTCCTTCTATTCTGAAGGAGACATTCACACTCAGGGCCTGCCTATCAACCGTGACTTCATCCCAGACTGGAAAGAAGTCCTCTGGTGGCCAACACACCTTCCTGGCCTGTGATTCCTGACGTGACAGTGGGCAGCTGCTGGACAAGAGTGTGACAAGACTCAGAAAGTTACCCCTGGCTGCCTTCTACTCACAGTCAAGGAATAAGCTACCTGCCGATCTTCTTCTCTTCTAACATTGAGACAGGCCCTAGATCATGGCATGTGCTGGGTCCAGAGACATCAAGTCCTGATCCTGACTCTGAGAAGGTGGTATCTAACTTGGAACCCCAGAGCACTGGCTCATGTGAAGCCCTGAACTAAAGCCATCCTCTCCTGCCTACTTTCCCCTCCTGTCTCACCTCTTTTCCCTTGGGCCCCATCTCCAGATCCTTGTCTTCTTCCTTCTGAGCCCATTTCTGTCTCTCTGTTTACTTCCCCATTAATTCTACCTTCAGTGGAAATTTGACTTTCTTTTTTCTAGAGCAATAAATGAAGTGGAGGGAGGAAAAGGCAGTGAGGAAAATGAAGGAGATGTTGTTTCCTATCCAATCCCAATCCAAGGACTATAGGCTGGGGAGACCAGGAAGAAGACTCAAGGCAAGCAAGGTCAGTGAATACTTGCAATTTGCTGAGCTCCACAGAATGACTGTGGTATGAGGGAAAGAAATGCTGAACTAAAGGTGAGATAAGTCTGTTTTGCCCCAGGGATAATTTTGACCACTGAGCTGGGGTACAGCAGACAAAAAAGCTGGAGTTGGGCTTTCACTGCCAATTATGTTAGGGTCACTAGTACTACCCTTGCCTTCCTTGGATTTGAGCAACATAAAAAGCAAATGCTTCGAGTCATGTGGTAAGTGTGATTGCTGAAAGGAAATGCATGAGGTGAGGCCCACATTTGCCTTAGACTTCTACCCAGGCCATTTTTCAGATGGAAGACATCAGAGAGCAGGGCTTCTGAACAGCTAGAATATGATGGTCAGGTTATAGCTGTTACAGGATGAATTCTTCTCCCTGACCCTGCCAAATTCATATGTTGAAATTCTAACCCTTGGTACCTCAAGATGTGACTATATTTGGAGATAAGGCCTTTAAGAGAGGTAATTAAGTTAAAATGAGATTGTTAGGTGGGTGCTATTCTAATCTTCATACAAGAGAATATTTAGAATACAGAGAAGCACCTTGATCTCATATTTTAACCTCCAGAATTATGCGAAGGAAACTATGGCATCTACAATGGCTCCAGTTGGGTGACTGGCTGAAGGATGGGTTGCTGTACACAAAAGCTGGGTTACAAAGCCCAACAGAGAGTGGCTGCTGTGGGATGAGAGCTGAACAGAGTTAACAAAGTGCATGCAGGGTCTGGAGACAAAGTTCCAGTCCAACAGTGAGTAGTAAGACCTCAGTAAGTACTTCAGGCATTCAAGAGTCATCCCAGAAAGGGTGTACCTTAAGAGTTACAGTTATGCTCCAGAGTAAGGGCCATACTCTGGGACCAAAGGAAAAAAACATAGCAAAGAACAAAAATTTAGCTGGCCAGGATCAAGATGTTGATCTTTATTATTTAATATCTACTGGAACAAAATTCAATACCCTTTAAAAGAAGAAAATATAAACTAGATTCCCTACAGTGTGTCATCCACAATGTCCAGCATACAATAAAAATTTTTTAGACATGAGAAGCAGGAAAATGTGATCTATGATCAAGACAGTAGAATCAAAATTGTTGTAGGACAATACAAACAGGTCCTCAAATAACATAGATTTAGAATTGGTAGATAAGGAATTTTAAACAGGCATTATAAATATGTTCAAGGATTTAAAAGAATATACTTAATGAGTAAATAGGTAGAGAAATTTCAGTAGAAAAATAGAAACCATAAAAAAGAACTAAATGGAAATTCTAGAACTGAACACTAGAAGATCTAAAATTTAAAATTCACTGGATAACTAATCCATATTAGACTTTTCAGAAAAAATGCTCAGCAGAAACAATCCAACCTAAAATCACAGCGAAAAATGATTTTTAAAAATGAGGGTTTGGTGGTGCACACCTGTAATCCCAGCACTCGGGAGGCTGAGGCAGGAAGATTGCTCAAAGTTCATGGCCAGCCTGAGCTACATAGTGAGTTCAGAGCCAGCCTGAACTACATAGTAAGACCCTGCCTCAAAGAAAACAAAAAAAGGAGTAGAAACTTATTGACCCATGGAACAATATTAAATAATTTAACACATGTAATTGGAGAATCAGAAAAAAGTGGAAAAGAATTAAGCAGAAAAGAATAATGGCTTAATTTCAGAATAATGATTGAAAATTCTCTGAATTTGGTGGAAAACACCAATCCATAGGTAAAAGAAATTTTGGAAACTCTGAGCAAGGTAAATACAAAGAAAAGCATATGTAGGCATATCATTACCAAAATATTAAAAGAAGAGAAAAATTTTAAGAACAGCCAAAGGTGAAAAAAAAGATATATTAAGCCATGCAAATTACAGCCAACTTCTCATAAGAAACAATGATGAAGAAGAGACAATGGAACATTGGTAAACTGCTAAAAGAAAACAAACGCCCCGCCCCCCCAATCAAGAAAAAACCAATGTCAGCTCTGAATTCTATATCCAGGGAAAGCATTTTTTAAACTGAGGAATTACAGTTTCAGAAACTTGAAACCTAAAAGAATTCATTGCCAAAAGATATGCATACAATGATAAAGGAAGTTCTTCAAGCTGAGTGGAAATGATACCAGATAGAAACTGTGATCTATAGGAAGAAGAAATAACACCAGAAATTAAACACATGAATAAATATGAAAGACTGTCTTTTTCATTTTCTTATTTTGAAGACAATTGTTGAAAATAATAACATTGTATTATTGGGTTTATGGCATATAAAAGTATAGTAAAATATATGACAACAGTAGCACAAAGAATGAGAGAATATAAATAATTCCATTGTAAATTCTTACATTGTATGGAATGTAGTATTAAGCAAGCAGACTTGATATCACATTCTAACCTCTAGCATTCTACTGATAGATACACTATGCATTATAAAACATTATCCCAAGTGAAACAAGCCAGACACAAAATCCTATGTTCTAAAATGACTCATTTCTTTGAAACTTTTTTGTTGGTGTTAGTTCTGGGGGTTGAACCCAGGGGCTCACAGATGCTAGTCAAGCTCTGTGCCACTGAGCTACATCTCCAGACCTATGAGAAACTTTTAAAAAGGTGAAACCATAGTGACAGAAAGGTCAGTGGTGTCTTAAGGCCAGGGATTGGAAGAGGGCATAGAGCACAAAGGCATGTGAAGAAATGTTTTAGGGAAATGGAATAATTCTTTGTCACAACTGTGGTAGAGTTTACATGTCAGTATAGAATTATCAAGTTTATCAAACAGTCTACCTAAAATGACTGAGTTTTATTAATACAAAGTATACCTCAATAAAGCAAAAATGGAAAATTTGGACAAAAACACAAAGAACTTAGAAAATACAAACAATTCTGGAAGGGAAAACAAAGTTGGTGAACACAGACTGTATTATCCTAGCACCCCAAGATTTATGGTCCTCCGTGGGGAGCAGTGTGATGACCAAGCCCAGGAAAAGGAGGTACACCCGGCTCAGGAGGGTGAGTCCCTTCTTCCAGGGCTCTCCTGGCTGTGTCCTCACGACAGTGCTTGTGTTTGCAGCAACAGCTCCCTAGGCCATTCTGAGTAACAAGATGGTCCCTACAAGAGCCCAGTAGGCCACATTCTGCCATTCTCCCCTCCGTCACTCTGCTCCAGCTACACTGGCCCTGCTGCTCCTCAAACTCACCAGACGTGCTCAAGTCTTTGCTCCAGGTGTCTCCTCTGCCTGTGATGCTTCCCCCACTGCAGATGTACCTCCTTACTTCACTCTCTCGCTCCCTTCAAGTCTTTGCTTAAGTCTCACTTCTCAACAAGGCCTGTAATGATCCCCTTATTTAATACTGCATATGGTCCCCCCACCCCAGGACTCTGCAACCCTTTACCCAGCTTTATGTCTCTGTTTTTATTTTGGTTATAACACTTCAGCTTCTAATACACTTTATAATTTGCCTGTTTTTATGTCTGTTGTTATCGTCTGTGTTTCCTTGCTGGAATGTAAGCTCTATTAAGGCACAGGCCTTCATCTAATTTATTCATCAACACATTCCCGGGTTACAGAACTGCACAGGACATTTCATACTTTTCTTATTGCATAGTAGAAGGCTTTTACATATTAATTGCATTTGGCCTTAATTGATTTCATGTATTGCTGATATTTTCTTTAATTTGTAACTTTTAATTTTTTCACTCTTATGATTCACTTGATGAACAGAATTCATCTGTTTTCTTTTTCCTCCTCCTCCTCCTCCTCCTCCTCCTCCTCCTCCTCCTCCTCCTCCTCCTCCTCCTCCTCTTCTTCTTCTTCTTCTTCTTCTTCTTCTTCTTCTTCTTCTTCTTTTGAGACAGGGTCTTGCTGTATAGTTCAGGCTGGCCTTGAACTCACTGTTCAGTCCAGGTTTGCTTTGAATTCATGGCAATCCTCCTGCCTCAGCCTCCTGAGTGCTGGGATTACAGGTGTGTGCCATCACACCTAGCTCAGTCCCACTGTTTTAAAATTGTTATTTTGTGTGTGTGGGGGGGTTGTATGTCTTGTTTAAAAATTATTTCCTTGCCCAAGATCTTAGAGATAATCTCTGATATCTTTTAAAGATTGTACAGTTTTGCCATTTATTTATTTATTTATTTGTTGATTTGTGTGTTTATTTATTTATTATTTTGAAACAAGTTCTCACTATGTTGGTCAGACTCCTGGGCTCAAGAAGTCCTCCTGAGTAGCTGGAACTATAGGTCTGCACCCTTGAGCCAGGCTTGCCTTTTAAACTTTATAAAAAGTGTGAAATATATATATATGAAGTATAACAACAATTTCACTTTCCTTCCTTAAAAATAACCAATTGTCTGCACAGGATTTACTGAATAGTCTAGCTATCCCCATGCCCCTGCAGTGCCCACCCTTGCCATAAATCAGATTTCCATATATTCAGTTCCTTTACCTGTCTAGTCCCTACTATGCCACACTGTCTTAATTACTATAGTATCACAATCACAATAGTTCTTGACTTCTGGTAGGTCAAATCTTCCCTTATAAATTCATTTTCTCACTATGATGTATTTTGAAGTTTTTATTCAATGTATAAATTGCTTATATTTTTAGGATTTAAAAAGGTGTAACAAAATATTGCACTAGATGGAGATGTTCATGGTCAATAGGTTTAAAAATCAGGTTATAGAACACTTTCAATTCATTGTTTTCAGTTGAAAGAATTAAATTTTATAAATATGTTTATTTGAAAGGCAGAAAGTCTATATTCCTAAATTTAAATAATCATTATTTCTGGTTGTTGAAATTGTGGGTACTTTCTAGTTTTTTCTTTGTCTTTATCACTATTTTCCAAATTTTCTACTCTGAGCATGTATTACTTGCCATGAGAAAAAAGTTAACTTTACAATTATTTTTAGGCAATGATGTGTAACAGTAAGGAGAGAACAGAAAGGCTCTTTGAACATTCCAAATCCTCTGTTCTAGCTATTTTGAAATATTACAATCAGAGAAATAATAAATGCTGGGATGACAGATATGCTAATTGTCCTGACTTGATCATTATGCAATGTATACATATATTGAAACATCACACTGTACCACATAAACATGTTCAATTATGTGTCAATCGCACATAAAGCTAAGACGAAAAGAGCAATGTGGAGGGAAGCTGGGTAGTCTAGGGATGGCTGGGTGGGGGCACATGAGGCAGGTTGGAGGCAAGGCTCCTGTTTTCACGCAGTGCCTGGGGGCTAGAGTCATTAGCACAAGGAGAATCCACAGGGAGGGGTTAATTTGGGGGTGAAAGGAAATGTTCAGTTGGCATTTACTTATATATTTTATTTTTTTGTTGGCTTTTTTTTTTGAGACAAGGTCTTACTGTGTAGTTCAGGCTGGCCTTGATCTCACTATGTAGCCAAGCTGGCCTTGAACTTATGGTGATCCTCCTGCCTCACTTTCCTGAGTGCTGGGATCTCAGGCGTGCACCACCATATCTGGCTCAATTGGCATTTAGATGCACTGAATTGGGGGAGCACAGAAAGTCCAACCTAGACCCAGACTCAGACCCAGACCTAGAAGCCAGGGCTCCAGTCCAGAGCATGTGAATTAGCGTTGTTAACCTGGGGTAGGATTAGGAGAGTGTAACAGATATGGGTAGGACAAGCAGGAGGAGGAGAAGGAAGAAGGCAGGTGGGGAGAGAGAGGGGAAGGGCAGGGCAGAGGAAGAAGGGGAAAGGAGAAAAAGAGGAAGGGGAGAGAAGCAGGGGTAGGGAAAGAAGGAGGAGGAAGAGGAAGTGAAAAAGGGGAGTGGAGGGAAAGGAAGGAAGGGAGGGAAGAAGAGGCAAATGGAAAGGAAGACGGGAGGAAGAAGAGGCAGGGAAGAAGGAGGAGGAAGAGGAACAGGAAGAGGAGGAGGAGGGCTACCAGAGAGTAGGCTCTGAGGAAGGCCTTGGGCAGCAGAACCTCAAGAAAGCAGCCTGAGGGCTTCAGGAAGGGGACAGGGAAGGTGGAGGGCGGGTGAGGGCGACACTATTTCAAAATATCCGGTCAAGGGAAGGGAAGCAGGAGGGTTGCATGCAGGGATGTGAAGGGTCGAGGTAGAGGGGAGCTGCTGCTTACAGGTTGTGGGGAAGGAGGCACTGTTGGAGAAAATGATTAAAGGTGAAAGAAAAGTGAGCATGCTCAGCCACTCTCCTGTCCATGTACTAAGTGCCCGGCAGTGCAGAGCTGGGGCTCAGGTGCCCCCATCCCAGTGTCCCCCACATTGGAACGGATTTCCTGGTGTCCCAACAGAGAGTCCCAACAGCACAAACTTCTTGTAACTGTCAAGAACGTGGCAGAGCATGAAATCCATTACATAAGTGATCTAGCTGAAGCCGGGATGCAGTCTATTTGTTTTGTGACAGGGCAAAAATGGAAAATTTTACCTCAAGGTGGCAATATAAAACAAAGACAGACCATGATTGCTGCTCCCAGTGAGGCCTGCGCAGTGGTGCTTGTCCTCACCTGCTCTTTGCCATTGCCTTGCTGATCTGCGGGACTTGCACACTGCCCTGGCCTAGCTGCCCCTCCGTTCATCCATCAAAATTGCTCCCCCACCCTCAGCCCCACTATCCTCTCCCTCTCCCACTCCCACTCCCACAGTGCCCTGAGAAAAGTCATCACGTGCTCTTACAAACCGATGCCCCTCAAAATTAGTCTTTAACCTCAGTGAGGCCTCAGCACCCCGCAACAGTCCTGAGTTGTCCCCACTGCTCTCAGAAAACGTTTCCATCCTTCGTGACTTGCCTGAAGTCCTCATACACCAACCTGCAGACAAACTGGCTTCCTTAACCCGGTGGCCTTCCGCAGCGTCCTCCTGCCAGCGATCTGCCCACGTCACCAGCCCTGCCTTCCTCCCTTCCAGACTCACAGCACGGACGGACAGTCCTTCTTCCTGCTCAGGGCCACCCTGCTGTGGTGTGCTAGGCCCAGCACCTCCACTATGCAGGCCCTTTGTTGGACTCTTTCCTCTCAAGCTCCTGCTCTCTCCTGGTTTCCTCCCTGGAGCCCGGGAAGATTCTAGAAGTGTGAGCTTCTTCCCCTTTTCGTCTCTGGAACTTCAGCTCTCTTTTCCCTCCTCTTCTCAGCAAACTTTTCCAAAGAGTAATCTGTTCTCTCATATACCAACGTTAATGGGAATAAAATAAAATATTACAAATAAAATCTAGCAGAGGAGTAATAAGCATAATAGTGATAAAGTGAAGTTTATTCCAGGAGTGTGAAGGCTTCCACTGTCAGGAAATCTACTAATACAGTTTATCTCATGAATAGAGTAAAATAGAAAAATGATGTGATCATTTGAGAGATACCCAAAAGACACTGGATGCAATCCAATATATGCATTTTTTTTGGTACCAGGGATCGAACTCAGGTCCTTGTGCTTGCAAGGCAGGTGGTGCAACCACTGAGCTAAATCCCTGGCCCTAATATAAGTATTTTTTAAAGCCCTCTTAGTAAATTAGAAATAGAGTGATAATTCCGGAGCATGATGAAGAACAAATCTAAACCAACAGCCAATATTTCTCTTAACAATGAAACATTACCCTATCACTGCACATAGGTGTCTTTGATTAGAGCAACCATGAAATACTGCATTGTTTGGAAGTTCTAGTCAATGTAATCATTAGAGAAAAAGAAAACACAATATAATTGTTGGAAAGAGCAAGACTTGATTGACTCCAGGATCTTGATTGACCTGATTGACTCCAGGAAGCCTCAATATTGTAAAAATGTCAATCTTCCCCAAATTCATCTATATACCTCCTATCATGCTAATCAAAATCTCAATTGAGTTTTGAGTCCAACTTGATTAAACGAACCTAACATTAATCTAGACGAAGAAGTTTGAGGAAATTCATAAAATTTGGAGGAAAAAAGTCTGAATCAGAGCAGGGCATGCTTGTCATATCAAATATGAAAAAATATATTTTAAGCCCATAGTAATTGCTGCAGTAGGGTCCTGGTGTCAGAGTAAACAGACAGATCAAAGGAGCAGAACAGAAAATCCAATTGGTATTTCAAGCCAGTGAGGGAAAGAATGTGCTATTCAGGAAATGCTGCTGGGATAACATGAAGACTGTTTTCTTCTGATTTGATTTGATTTACTGAAACATAAACAATTTCCATATGTCAAAGACATCATACCATAGACATGTTTACTGAAAAACGCTATTTACAGGAAAAATGTTATGATGCCTGGGTTTGCTACAAAATAATCGGGGTAAAGTTGGGAGGGGTACAGATGAAACAAAATGATGTGTTAATAATGGTTAAAGGTGGGAGGTGGATAAGTGGACCTTTATTATACTCTTCTGCTTTCCTTTATACATGCTTGGAATTTTCTATAATAGAAAGCTTAAATAATACCTGGATTAAAAATCCCAACTAGGAAAATTTGCAAAGTGACACACAAAGATAAATGTCCTTATACAAATCGCTCTTACAAAGCAATGCAAATGTTCAGTCTCAATAGTAATCAAAGAAATATAATTCTTTTAAAAGGAGATCCAATTTTAAACCTATAAGACTATCAGAGATTAACTAGAGAACGTGGTCATTTTGCTTAAGGCAAGTGAAGATGAGGGGAAAAAGGGCCTCTCATATATGGGTTGGGAGTAAATTCTGCCAACATTTTAGAGACAAGGAGCTTTTAAAATATACTATGCATTCACTCATCAGTTCAGTTCTTAAAGGTTTTTCTCATAGATACAAATACTCAAGTTTACAGTCATATGTATATATATTATTGTTTATAGGAATGAAACATTGGGGAAATGCCTCAAATATGAGTCAATTGATAATTAAATGAATTATGCATCTACACATTTAAAAAGATGATGTAGACTTAAATCTAATGGCATGGAAAGAGATGCAGTTGAGTGAGAAAAATCACATTAAAAGTAATGTGCAAGGCAGATAGGAAACTATTTCAAAAAGATGTATCAGGAAAAATATCTGGAAGAATGTATATCAAAATGTTAATGTGATTATTCTGTGGTTAAAAAGACTGAGGGTTGACTTTGCTTTCTTTTAAATCTCTGTATTTTCAGATTCTTTCTTTTTTGGGGGGAGGGGGTTTGAGACAGTGTCTCGTTATGTAGCCCCGACCGGCCTCAAACTTGTGGCGATCCTCCTACCTCAGCCTCTTGGGTGCTGGGACTACAAGTGTGCACCACCATGTCTGGCCCAGATTCTTTCTTATGAGAAGCAAATACAGTATTACTTTTATAATTAGAAAAATTAAAATTATGTCTGTTTTTTAAAAGAAGGAAGTATGGGAGGAAGGGGGGAGAAAACCTGTATCTTGTGTGTTCTTTCAAAAATACTCTAAATCTATACCAAATGTTTGTCTTTTTAAAAAAACTCAAATGGTAGGTAGTATGTTCTATACAATTTTCTATTTTTGTCCTTTCCACTTGACAGTAGATCTTGACCGATTTAGTCTTCCACTAATAATGCATGAATGTCCTCCCATCTTTGCCAATTCACTGTGCTATCAAACTTTTTAAAACCTTTGTTGAATTTTGATGAATATAAAATGACATCTCATTATAATTTTAATTTATCTTTCCCTCATAAATAAGCTTGAACATCTTTTTTATTTTTTTGGTACTGGGGATCGAACTCGGGTCCTTGCGCTGGCACAGCAAGCAGCGAAACCACTGAGCTAAATCCCCAGCCGCTTGAACATCTTTTTATGTGTGTGAGAGGAATTAGTTTTTGTTTAGCTTGAGCTTTACTCATATTCTTTACTCATTTTTCATGTATTTCATTTTGATTTATAATGGCTCTTTATATAAAATAAGTAGGCATTTGCCTATCATCTATGGTTGCAAATATCTTTTCATGATTTATCATTTGTTATCTTGTTTATATGTGCTTTATTTCCCAGTGTAGAATTATATTATTTTTATTTAGCCAGTTTAATTGTTCTTTTGTTGCACAACTTCATGAGAACAATCTTCCCTTACTAGAAGATATATATATATATATATATTCCATGTTTTCTTCTAGTATTTTTATGCCTTCAGTTTTAACTTTTAAATATTATCTCTATTACTTGATGTAAAGTAGGAATCACCTTTTCTCCTAGATATGTCCTTGCCTGTCCCAGCCTACATATTGAACAATCTGTCTTTTCCCCTTGATATGAGATGCCATTTTATTATATACTAAATTCTTACATTAATTCAGGCCTATTTCTGAGCCTTTTATTCTATTCTACTGCTCTGACTGAATATTCTCTGGTAATTCTCTATTTTAATTATGTTTTTACATAGGGCAGAGCTGATCTCTTCTTATGACTCTTATTTAAGAGAATTTCCTGGGTATCTGTGCATATTTATTTTCCCATATGAACTTGAAAATAGACTGCTTTGATTCCAAGAAAGAATTTTTCTAGGTAATTAAGTATAAAATATAATTTAAGAAGAATTAGCTTTATAATACTTAAGGTCAACAGTTTGCAATTCAAGAATGAGGTTTTTCATTTCCATTTTGTAAGTTTTTCTATTGTGTTCCTGAACAGTGTTTTATTTTTTATTTTTTATTTTTTTTCATACTGGGGATCGAACTCAGGTCCTTGTGCTTGTGAGGCAGACGGTGGAACCACTGAGCTAAATCCCCAGCCTTCCTGAACAATGTTTTAAAATTGAGCCTTGCATGTTTATTGCACTTACAATTGGCTTTTCCCTCCTATGGTATTTTTAAACTTCCTACTGCTTTGTATGGGAATATTAATCAATTTTCCATATTAATTTTATATCAGCAATCTTATAGAATTCTCACTATTTGCAATTTTTCTATCCTCAGGTTTTCCAGTTATGCAATCACATCATTTTATATTAATGATACAATTTTACTTTGTGTTTTCTAATTTGGTGCTTCATTTCTTTTTCTTATTTAAATTCTTTAATTAATACTTTTCCTAACTGCTTCTTCCTCTAGTGGGAATCTTTTCATAGTTTTAACATCAAGCTAGACAATGGATTTGGTTTGAAATAAATAAAATAGGAAAACAGTCAAAACATACAGAAGAAATAAAAATGACTCATGAATATATTAAAAGATGCTCACCTTTATGTACAGCATTATTAGCCTGCCCCTTAAATGCCAAAGTCCTAGTTTTCGTCCTTGGCCTGTTCTTTTCCTGCTGGACACTCTTTGGGCTGTTTCCTCTATTGCCCACCATGGGCCAGTGGCTCCCAAGTTTACAGCCCAGCCTGACCTTTCCCAGGGCGTCCAATTTGTACATTCCACAGCCTTCTGTGTCTCTCGCTCAAATTCCTTGCAAACCCTTCCAATCTGTCACTTTCACCACTGAACCACTCACCTCAGCCACCAAGCCTCTATCTCATTTGGTGAGTTTCATGGCTCCTGCCTCTTTCCCCAGGTAAAACCTCCTCCCTCCTCCCCATCCTGTCCATCCAATCAGGCAATCTCGCCACACATTTACCTTCTAAGTATCTTCTCAGTGTCCCCTGTTCCTCCTCTTCCATTGTTATTCCTTCAGAGCCTCGTGTACTCCCCTACCAGGCCAGTGTTGTGGGCCCCCAGATGGATGCTCCTTCCCCATCCATAGCCCTTTAAACCAGCTTCCAGACTTGGTGCAGTCCAGGTGTATTTCTAAGACATAAATTCAATCTTCTTACTCTCCTTGTAAGTTTTGCTACAAGGATGAAGTCCAAGTTCCTAGCAGAGTCTACAGGGCTCCTGAGGCCAGCTCCACTCAGCCTTCCTCAGCAGCCCACTTGGACACTGTTGCTGCCAAGGGAGACACTGAAGCCTCCTAGCAATACTGAGTGGGTCATCTGAACCACTGCCCATCCTGGGTTTAGGTGGCCTGTGTCTGCTTTGGAAGAATACTGCTCCCCATTCACCATATTTTGACTTGAGTTTTTTTAAATAGGTTTATCAAACCAATATGTGTACACAGCTAACCAAAAGTCAATTGCATCAAAAGGCTGAGATTGTCAATCCCCAGTACCAAAAATAAATAAATAAATAAATAAAGGCCGAGAATGAACAAAAACCAAGCCCACATTCTCCTTCCTCCCTGGAGACAAACACTTCTAACTTTGGCAGCTATTTCTTCTAGTAACTACTTTCATTTCTCTAACTAATATATTTTTAAAGTCATTTCTTGATTTATCAAATGTATCCCTCATTTTTACTCCTTAGATACAGATGAGGGTTCAAATCTATGACACTGCCCTACCTGGACTCTTTCATTATGTCTACTGTATTTGGTCAAATACTGTTTACATTATTGTGACTACCTGTGTCATTGCCTAACCAATTAGGACACAAAGACTAAATTTTGTGTGTGCAGATTTTTGCATTTTCCAGCAATTCCTTATTTTCTTTTTTTTTTAAATTTTTTGGGTCATGATTTCCTTTAAACAATCCTCCATGTTTTCTTCAGAAGCTCTGGCCCTTCAGGTGCTTCATCAAGTCCCTTTTTTTCTCAGGACTTGCCATGGTCCCTCCATCCTGGGGATGGCTGCTCCCTGTCTTCACTCAATGACTAGCATCCCGGGACTTCTCTCAATTGCTTTCTAGAATGAAGCCACTATTTTCAGATTTTCACCTGTTCTTCTTGGATTACTCTTTTCCTTTGCTGGAGCACATTATTAATAACTTCCTTAAATAGGGTACTGAGTCCTTACATATTTGAAAAATGTCTCTGTTCTACCCTAATGCACAATGATAATTTATCTAGATATTGAACTCTGGGTTAAAATTACTTTCCCTCTAAATTTTAAGGCTTATTTCCTCTGTATTCTAGGATCTGATGTTAGAATGAAAAATCTCCATGCCATTTTAATGTTCATTGGGATTTTACATTTTTTCTCTGAAAGTTTGTTGGTTACTCCCTTTTTCCCTGATATACTGAAATTTGAGGTTAACATACATTACTGTGGATCGATTTTCATTCTTTGTGCTGGGTCAGCTCAGCAGGCTCTTTAAAGACTTCTAAATGTCAGGGTTGAGAATTTTTCTATTTTATTTATTTGATCATTTCCTCCTCTTAATTTTCTCTGTTCTCTCTCTCTCTCTCTCTCTCTCTGTCTCTCTCTCTCTCTCTCTGGAACACCTATTAGTCCAATATGAGCCTTCCAAATTGATTCACTTTTCATTTATGTTATCATTTTCATCTGCCTTGTTATTCTGCTTTCTGGGAGATTTCCTCAACTTCATCTTCCAATTTTATTGAATTGTTTTATCTTCCACTTTCAAAAAGTAGAAACCTTAACCTTATCTTCAATTCTATGAAATGTTTTATTTTGGTAGCCAATTTTAAAACATTTTAATTTCCAAGAGCATTTTCTTTTCCTCTGAGTTTTCCTTTTTTAGTACTGTCTTTCTGGACATGAATTACAAGTTTTATTGTTTTGTTTTTAGTACTTTTCTTTATTTGCTTCTATTTTCTCTCTTGGTTTCCTTGTTTCAATCATACTAGAGACTCTCCTTGTGAATGGGTTATCTTTGGCTACCTATACATGTATTTAAGAATAAGACAGTGATCATTTGGGAGCTGAGTGTATGTGGGTGAGGTTCTCTCAGTAGCTGAGCTAGGCTTGGGTCCTCAGTGGGAGCTGGCTGTCACACGTGGGGTTCCTCAGTTGTTCTGAGAAGAAATTCCAGTCTCCTTGGGGAAGGGCACAGCCTTGTTTGTAAACATTCTTCTTTGTGTAGGAGTGATTGTTGCATAAGTAGACTTTTTAACCAATCCTTTTATTCTGGTACCAACTCTTACTTCTGCTTCTGCCATACCTGACCCTTTAGAAATCACTTCCTGAGGATTCACCAGGGAAAAGTAAACCCATAATTTCCCTAGGCCCTTCTCTGTGAACTCTAAGCTACTGTTTTCTCTACTCTTCTACGTTACCACCCCATACCTCCACCTGCTCTTAGGTTTCTATAATTTGGTGGAAACTTCTCATCTGTTGATGTACTCTCTTTATTAAAACATGTTAATTTTTTTTAAAGAAATCCCTTTCCTATAGTTTTGCTACTTGGGAGGCTGAGGCAGGGAGGATCACTTAAGCTCAGGAGTTTGAGATCAGGCCTGAGGATGTAGCTCGGTGGTAGAGTACTTACCTAGCATGTGTGAGGCCCTGAGTTTAATCCCCACTACCACCAAAACAGAAAAAAGCGAGTTTGAGATCAGCTTGGGCCACACACCAAGACCCCATCCTCCAAATAAAAATAAATAAAGCAAAGGGGCTGGGGATTTAGCTCAATAGTTCCGCCACCTGCCTCGCGGGTGCAAGGACCCGAGTTCTATCCCCAGTACCAAAAAAAAAAAAGCAAAGAAATCCTCTTCCAATAAGTCTAGAGAACTCTTTGAAGAGGAGCAAGACAGGAATATATGTGTTCACCCTGCCATTATATGGGATGGTTTCATTGCTGGCTGAGGTTCCAGGGACAACAGTTGGTTCTAAATCATCTTTGTGTCCCCAAATCTGAGCACAGTGAATGACATAGGTCAGTCAACAGTTTATAAAACATCCGTCAAGTGGAATTGACCTTTCTGGCCTCTTTGAGTCCCTTGTGCTTAGTTTGGTGCCTGGACTGGGAAATACAACAAGAGGACACAAAAATCATGTCACACAGATTATGGACATTGTGTCTGGAGAGAAGACAGTAGAGGTGGGGAAGTGGAGGTACCTGGGGCTTGTGGCACCTACCAATATCAGGAAGATCTCATGTAGAAGTGGCCCTCTTGACGTAGCCTCAGAGGACATGGCCACAGGTGGAAGATACTTGTGACAGTTTCAGCTCCTGACATGCAGTCCCTTTTGAACAGCCATCTTGCTGGAGATGGAGCAGTCTACCTGGAGAGGGAATGAGTTCCCTGCCCTGGAGATGTTCAAGCACAGCTGGACAGCCAGCAACACAGTTGCTGTAGTGAGAATTCAACTCACTGGTTCAGATATTGGACTAGGTCCTTTTCTAAGTTTATCAGAATTAAAGCACCCTCTTTTATACCAAATATTTGATAAAATCTCCTCTATTATTCTAAAATAAAAGAAAGTAATATGTACTTTTAAAAATAACATATTTTGAATCAATACAACTCCCTGAGATATAAAATTTAAATGGCATAATTTATAATGTAAGAATATACATTTCAACATACAAATGCAAATGCATGATGGCGTTTAATACAATGCACCAATGTGTAGAATCTTCCTGGTACTACTGGTGCAAGTGCAGCCAGATACAGGCATGCTGCTTCAATGACTCAATTACTATAAGAGCTTTGCCTTCCAAGACATGATTTTCCAAAATGATGCACAACTTTTAGGAAAATTCTACCGTACCATCTCTCTTCAATTTACCTACAGAAATAGTCTTAGACAATTCAACTGTTTTATGTGTCAACATAGCTCATCGATCATTCTGAGTAGGGTTTTACTGCTTGGCAGGGCACTTGAAAGCTATAAGAGATAAGTGCCCAATCCTGGCTATGCAGGACTGAGTAGTGCAACACCCTGGCTCCCACTCATTAAAGGTCAGTAGCAATCTTCTAATCATTGTGACAATCAAAAGTATTGACATATTTCCAAATGCCCCTGTGTTTCACTGCTAGACTAAGTGACCATAAAGTCCCTTCTAAATATTGGATCCTCAGATTCCTTCCGGACCTGGAGAGCCATCGGAGGGGGTAAGTGAGACTGACAGTCCCCAGTCTCTACAGCCATCTAGGCTGGTGGACACACAGTAGCACCTGTGTGGCTCCCTCCCTCCAAAGAGATCCACGTGCACAGCCAAGGCACCAGCAGCCTTGTCCTTGGCATTGCCCGTGAAGGAGGCTCACTGAGTGGGTGTGACAGTACGCTGCTGCAGCCACAGAGGCTCAAGAGGTGAGCAGAATGAAGGTGGCCGGTTTCCTTCAGGCACAGAGATTAGCCACACAGCAGGGTGGAAAGGAAGGGCATCAAGGTGCTAGGAGAACACCATGGAGGCCATCATCTTGTTAGTCAAGTTTTCCTGCACTTCATCTCTGGAAGATCAAACGTAGGACAGTCACACCCACGGATGGGGACTACTTTAACACCTCTGTCCTTTCCAAGAGGAGCTAGCTCTCTCTCCACCCAGAATGGCTTCCTCCCAGCACTTCTGAGATGTCAGTCTGTACAGTGGACCCTCAAGTTACAACTGGCCTGACATACAAACAACTTGGGTTAATTAGGTTAATGGAAGATGCATCTGCCTCTTGTTATCTATAGTGTGTACTCAGATAAACATCCAGATCTCAGCTGTATTGACTTACAACCAACTTGAGTTACAACCAGCCCTCGGGAACTGATAAAGTTCTTAAGTCAAGGGTCCACTGTAGTTACCTTCTGACACTTTCCTCTCCACTCAGAAACTGGTTCACCTCCTAACCTAAGCAGGAAACAAGGCACCCCTCAGTCTTACCTCTCTTTCACGTGACTGGTCCATTTCCAGTTCTCTCTTCCTCCCAGCGTTGGGGATTTATCTACTACATCCCATCCTCTCCCTCAACCTCCTCAACCTCTGCAACCTGTCGTCCCTCTCTCTACCACACTACTTCATTATTGGGTCACTAGTGGCCTAGTTATCAAATCCCGTTTCCAGCCTTCATCTCCAGCTTGAGTTTCCTGCAGCATTTGATTCCACGAACACTGCTCCTTTTGCTAAGTGATTTTGTTTCTCGGCACTCTTTCTTTCCTATTCTGACTTAATCTTTCCTGTTGTCTTTGGTGCCTCTCCCCCTCCAGTCTTCCTTTAAGCACTGAGGCCCTGCATGCTGTCTGCCCTCCTTCTCTCCCTTTTGTTCCAAGTTCTCTCTCTCTTACATATATGGCTTCACGGATGCAGTAGACTCCGAGATCTACATCCAGCCTTGACTTCCCTCCTTGGCTCTGGATCCAGATGGGGTAGCTGCCAGCTCAACTCGTCCCAACTCGCTCTTCTTCCCCTATCATTATCTCACTAAATGGTGCCCTCTCCTCTTGTGGTAGGGAGACACATTCCACTTCTCTCACTCCTATCCCATAGGCAATCAGCCCCGAAATCTAGTGGGTCCCGAACCAGAACCATCTTCTGAGCCTGGCCCTTTTCTCCATCTCCTCTGCCACTCCCTCCTCACTGGGCTTCTGGGCTCTGAGGGTCCTAGGTGGTCTCCAGGGTCACCAGGCTCTCTCTGCTCCAGTCCTTCATGGACCCTCCTAGGGTTCTCCATCACAAAGGCCAATATGACTCATGACATTTTTCTCCTTCCTTTCTGAAGCTTCCTTACTGTTCACAGCTAAGGGGCACAGCACACCCCTCACTCACCTGTCCTGTCCACCTCTCCTGTGCTTTCCTGAGCCTCTGTAGCTCCTGGATGTACCAGGCCCTGCGGGACAATTCCTTTGCACCATAGGACAGTGAAGGGCATATCCCTTGTCCTCTCACACAGTGTCCTCCTCAGGCTTCCACCAGCATGGGCACTGCCCGTGTGTCATCCTCACCCCTCAGCCTTGTTCCTCTTTGAATAAGCAGTGCCCAGCATGGTGCCTGGACACAGCAAGTGCTCAGCAATGATCAGTAAAGCAGCAGAATAAATGAATCAACAGAGGTACTGATGTTTTTTAATGCCCTCATCCACCTCTTCAAATCATTCCCTAGGACAAGGTTTAATGTTTATACAAATTATCTGGCTATCTTGTTAAAGCACAGATTCTGCTTCAATATCTTCAGGATGGGGACTGAGAGACTGCATTTCTTTTTTTTTCTTTTTTTTCTTTTTTTTTGAGACTGCATTTCTGACAAGCACACCTAGGTGATTGTTTTTTCATATTAGAGGTTGAACCCAGGGCCTCACACATGTTGGGCAACACTGAACTACATTATTTTGAGACAGCGTCTTACTAAGTTGCCATGGCCAGCCTCAAACTTGTAATCCTCCTGCCTCAGCCTCTTGAGTAGCTAAAATGACATGTGTCACCATGCCTGGCTTTACTGGGTGATCTTTATGCTGCTGGTCTACTGATCACACTCACAGGAGATGGACCTAGCCTATGCCAGTGGCTTCCAAACTTTTTTCAATCTTGGAGTCATCTTGAGACTTTTTTAATTCCCAATTTTAAAAATACTAATTAACTCAGAATATCTAAGAAAAAGAGTTGAAGGTCAGAGTTTTTAGAGCCACTGGCTGACTCCAATGCACAGTGAAGTCTGGAAGCTCCCTACCTGAGTCTTCCCTCCCTTCCTCAGTTTTGCTCCTCAGCGATACACACTCATTAGAATCACCTGGGGACCTCTTGCTAACTACTAATGCCAGGGGCACTCCCACATCAATT
Organism: Heterocephalus glaber; assembly: GCF_000247695.1. Next base: position 7,781,925 of record NW_004624783.1, read on the forward strand.
ATATCAGAATCTCTGGGGTTGGGCCTGAGCATCGTAAAGCTCCCCAGATGATCCTAATATGCAGCCAGAGTTGGGGATCGATCCACTGTTTTCAGGCTCTGCCTCCAAGGAATAGTCACAGAGATGAAGGCTCAAAGCCTGGAACAAAGAGTAGGTATAAAGTCCCCATTTTCCAGTTATGTACTATAAAATCTCCAAGAAGTTAATTTAACCTCATCTCCAATATAAGATTCAAAGTACATGCTCCACCTGGCCCCAATTGTAGTGGAGGCTTCTGGAAGACAAGTCACCAGTGGAATCTGGAAAAACGTCGACAGCATTGCCTGTCTTCTCCTCTCTAACATGTAGTGAATGTGAGTCCCCGTGGATGAGGCTGGCTGCCAGCAGAGAAGTCGCTATCCTGCATAAACTCCCAGCTGTAAGCCCAGCTAGAGAACAGATGGCTTAGTAGCAGCCCAGCCACCAAAGGGGAAGTCACGAGGACCTGCATTTGCTGCAGGATGAGAGGTGGAATCAAACATGACCCCTGCAAAGTAGCCTGGCCTGCAGCCTGGACACTGCATGCTGCACAGTGGGCTGTTGGCATCACACAGGGCCAGGGCACTCCCGCTGTCCCTTAGCACACACCACAGTGCTGCCACCTGACCCATGGCAACAGCCTGGAGATTTGCACCAGATTTCTCTCTTATAAGCTATCTCTGTATGGTGCTGAGGGAAAAGCACAAAACAAACACAGAAATCTTAGGTTTAAATCTGGCCTATTGCCCCTGGCTGCATGAGCCTGGAACTCAGTTTCCTCTGCAGCTGTCATATTATTTCCTCTTTTATTGGTATCATGTACCAAGCTGGCACACTCCTGTCCCTGGAGGCTGCAGGAACCCTGAGCCCCAAGGTAAAAGGGCTGGAGACAGAGGAGGCAGTTTCTAGTATGGGCAGGTTCTGGCCCCTAGGTACAGGGAATTTGAGACATATATTAAAATATGTCTTGGGAGGTCGGGGATGTAGCTTAGTGGCACCGTGCCCACCCAGCAACTGCAAGGTTCTAAGTTCGATCCCTGGTACCGAAGGCGCAGGGGGAAGAAAGGAAAAATATTTCTTGTACTTATCTACAGTTAAAATTTAACTAGTCATTTATTTACTAAATCCAGCAACCCTACAGGAGAGGAAAGAAGGCATTTAAAGGCACAGGGCGTATATGAAGAGACAGGCCAGTAGGGAGAGAGCTTGCCCAACTAAAGGTTTCAAGGCTCTGGAAACTAGACAGCAAAACAAAACAGTTTTCTGTCCCCAGAGCATCTTCAGGGAGTTGATGTTGGCCAGGAAAGTCTGGTTACTTCCCTGAGTCAGGTGAGGCTGGGCTGGGGACAGGTCTTGACTCAGGCTCCCATCGTGCCACTACCTATTCATCCCAAAGGACTGAGACAGTGTGGGCTCTCCCTGGCTCTACAGGAATAAAAGTACCCTCCCACCACCTGCCTTTGAACCCTCTGCCTGCATACATGGGGCTTTTATTCCATAGACTGAGTCATTGAGGATTCACAGCACTACAAAACTGAATAAGCCTTCAAGCCTGTCCAACCCTGTGTGGGTACTGTTGAGAACTCTGAACCCAGAGAAGGATGAGTCTGCCCAGAGGCACACATCAAAGGAGGGCCTGGGTTAAATGGAACCTAGGTCTCCCCACCAACCTAGTCATCTCAATTCCATGCTCTGGAACCTACCCTGAGCTTCAGAATAGAAATGCCAGTAATTCAATAGGCTAATCTATTCATCAGCTCCACACTCAAGAGGTGCCAAAGTTGCATCCTAGCTAGAGGCAAAGCTGCAGGGAATTCTGTGCTGAAAATGGCAAAAGGCTTCCCAGGGGGCATCTGGAGACACCAGTGTTGCTTGGGCCAGGCTGTGCTCCTATGCCCACTGAGAAAAATTGCTGCAGATGTATAGAGAGCAGTGTGGAGTGGAGTCAGGAGTCCTGGGCACACAGCTTGCTCTGGATGATCTCGGCTCATATCCAGCCTTAGTTTCTTCATCTGGGAAATATAGCTATCTTACAGGGGTGATCTGGAGAGCAATGAGATTGGGCACTGAACTGGAAGCATTATAGTATAAGGCCTAAGTCCTCAAGTGTTCCTCGATGTCTTTGAGTTCCAGAGACCTAACCATGCTCTCTTTCTCACCCTGTGGGAAATACTCAACCCTTGGCTAGTTTCTTGAGCAGCTGAGCAGCTGCACCCGACCTGGTCTTCAACCTAATGGGTTTCACCTCCCCACCAGCAGATGAAATAACAAACAAGCCAATTACAGCCTCCTACAGGAACCGGGAGCACTTCCCCCTCTTGTCACCACAAAGCCTGCATCTCACAACTCCTGCTGGTTTAATCAGGTCCTGGTGCAATCCTCCCATGGCCTGCATGACATGTGCTGTCCTCCAGCACCAGGCTGAGTCTATGAGACTAGTAAATTGCCTCCGAGCACATCTGTCCATTGTCAGGTGTGGTTTGTTTGGCTGTCTAATCTAAATTAGGACAGGGGTCCTTCCTTCACCAACAGGGTACATAAGTGGTAACCAGAATAGATAACTTAGTAAGAGGAACGCTGGAACTCCGAAACTAACACACTGTCCAAATCCTGAACCTCCAGGGCTAAGGGATCCTTCTCCTACTCCTGAATGGCTGTGCCTGAGTTTCCGCTCACGGGAGAGGCTGAGACCCTGACCCCTAGAGAGAGTATCTGGTGCCTTCTTGCAACCACAGCCCTCACACCACTCCCCTTGATACTTATCTTCACTGCAGCTCATCAGACTCCTGCTACTGTCACATGAAGAGTGCTGGCAGATGCATCACCTGTTTCTATTCTGGGAGTTGAAGTGACTTGTCTGAGGTCACGTGTGAAAGACGGGGCCAGCCCACCCTCACAGGCCTACTCCAGGGTCAGTGCTAGCCCTGTGCCTGTGGCTGCCCATGGATACTCCTCCCCATTGTGAGGAAACTCCAAGTCTCACCAACTTCACCTTCACCAAAGTGGCTGCAGGACACCTCTGGACTGAGTCCTTCTTGAGGGCTGCATGAGACCCATATTTCCTGGGAATCTCTGCATAGGGAAGAGAGAACAGTGACCTTGTTCCAGCTCACTTGGACCTTTAATTCAGTCCCTTCTGGGCTCAGGGGTCCAGCTGATGGACAGTGAGGTGATCATGAGACCTCTACAACATCCTTGCAGTTGGGAATACCCCAAGCTTCATGGCCCCAAGAGTAAATTTTAGAAATTTTGCCATTTTGCTGTAGACAGCCCTCATCCTTTATTTGGGGACATGAGAATTGCCAACTAGAGCCCTAAACTGTGGGTCAGGGCTGAGTGACTTTGACCACAATGGACCTGTTCCCCACACATACTTCCCTCTCTGACAAAAGTGAAAGGGGAATCCTGTGATTTCTGAATGTTGGGGCCTGGGCTTTCATCTACAGGAAGAGGCTGAGACCCTGGCAGGAAGATCAGTTGGCTCAGTGGCAGACAAGTTACCATCAGACCTGGATCATCCTTTCCCAGACCCCAAGGCATGCAAGCCTGTCAGGGGCCCTAGGCATTCTAGTGAACAAATGAGCCAGCTCTGCCCACTAGGTCTAATTTCAGATACTAATACAATACTATTCAGGCAGCCTCTCAAGCTGTGAGTGGCATCCCTACTTCAAGTACCCATAATGCCGATGAAGCAACAGGTTCATCACAAGGACTTGCTTAAGCAGTCAGCATGAGACTGAAGAGAGAATCAGGCCCCCTGTCGTGGGAGTGGTGCTGCATCAGTCCACTCCCTACTGATCAACTGACCCTAGGACTCACGGACCAGGTGCTCCTCTGGCCTATGATGTGTGTAATCAGGCAAGGACAGCAGGAGCCTGGGCTCTCTCCTACACTCAGTGCAATGCCACGTGCTGGCTTCCAGCAGGGTGGGGCCCCTCACCATACCTTGGCCTCCTCTCTGAGTTCTCTGCTGTGTACAACTGGAGGAGAAGCGAGGCCCATATTTCACAGGGCAAACCTCCTTGAACCTGCTTGACCTTGCCAGCCCTCTGCTGAGGCTACAGCCAGATGTTACCCAGCTGAGACCAGAGGAAAGCCAGAAGCTGGGGAAAGCTTGGAAAGTAGCCAGGTGTGGGGCTAGGCAGATGGCAGATGCTTAGCACTCCCAGAGGACTGAATTTTGGGTGAAAGACCCTGGGGAGGCCATTGTCCTTTAGGGGAAGGCACATCTCCTTGCAGTTTGTATGTTCTGCCCACACTGTCATCTCTTTAGCTAGTTCACACGATGCTCTCCCTTATCATAAAAATTATTTTCTTTGGGAGAACAGCCACTTCATGGCTCCCTTGAGACCTGTGGAAACTGAGGGTTTCATGGGAACTGAGTTTAAGCTTCTATCCTGTGAGAAGGAAGTGCCACTGGACTAAGGATGCTGTCTCTCTTTCCCTTGTCCCCATTCTTAGGGATTTTTCTCTCTTCTCTCTGGTAGCTCAGCAGCAGGCAGAACAATGCTTCAGAGAAAAGGTTATTTCCTGCTGACAGTGTGCAAGGCCAGCTCCAGGCCCAGAGCTTTTGTGCCCTCCTCCCTAAACTCCTCTAACAGCCTGGACTTAATAAGGCAAAGATAACAGCAGGATCCACTTCTGGGTCAGATCTAACAAGGTTGGCCTAATCTCTACTGCCTGAAAGAGAATATCCATGGAGGAAGTGTTGCCTGGTTCCCAGGCAGGTGAAAAGGCTCGTGGTTGGTCTGCAGCTTGCCAAAGGTCTCTGAAACAGGATGGGGCAGGATGGAGAGAGGTGACTTCTCCTTGGTCTCCCCCACCTATCTCTGAGCCAGCTGAGGCATCACATAGGCCCTTTTTGCTCTTCCTGGCAGATCTGAGATGATTGTAAGAAGATTCCTGAGCAAGGAGGAGAAAGTGTCTGGGACAATATTCTAGCACCTTGCTGGTATTTTACAAACTCAAGAAACCCAGGAGTGGAGGGAGTCATAGAATGAGTTGCTACACCTTGGATTCTACCTGTGCTGGGATGTGGGGTTGAGGCTGTCTCAGAGGTCCTGGGTGGCCACCGCCCAGTGAGTATGGTCTGTATGTAAAGAAGCATCACCACAAAAATCACTTCTGTGGCCCTCTTGGGTCAGGTACATTTCCAGGGAAAACCTGCTCAGATGCCATCCCACCCAGAGGGCCCCAGAAGCATATCATCTGCATCCTCTCTGCCTATTGCTGCAGGTGGAAAGGTACTTGGGGTTCATCCCATGATCCTCTGCCCAGTGAGGTCTGGACATAAGAAAAGAGACAGAGGGCGATGAGAATGTCTGGAAGGGTATCTCAGGACACCAGTTGGATCTTTAGCATCCAGAAAATCCTAGACTCCTTCTCCTTACTTTCTGAAGTCTGACCTGCGGGAGAGGGGGGCAATCTAGCCTTTTCCCACTGAATTTAATGCATTGAGGAGGGAAAGGGGAACTTGTGGCAGGGTCCTATTCAGAGTCACTTGCCCCTTGGGCTGGGGATTTAGCTCAGTGGTTTCGCCGCCTGCTGTGCAAGTGCAAGGACCTGAGTTCGATCCCTGGTACCAAAAAAAAAAAAAAAAGAAAAAAGAAAATTCTACAGAGTCACTTGCCCCTTGAAGGAAGCCCGGTTGTGACGTAGCGAGGCCTTCCAGACAACCTCTGAGATTCTGTAGACTGACTTTTGCCCCTAGGTGCTTCTGGCCACCTGCTGGGGACTTTGCATTTGTGTGTGGCCGGGGGTGGGGGTGGGGGACCCGAAAGAAAGGTCTAGAATCAGGCTCTGGAGCTAATTAGAAGCTAGAAAGGCTGGACCACGGTTTGAGTGGGGCCGTCACTCCCTGGCCAGGCTCTGCAAAGGCCGGCAGAGGCCTCTCCCACGGGAGTGGAGCTGTCCGGGCTGTGGTGCTGAAAACGGAGAGCGGTGGCCTAGAGAGCAGCGTGCGGCGCTTGCGCTTCCGCCCCAGATGAGATGGGCGGTGGACGTGGATCTCCCCCCGCCCCTTCCTTAATTCTACTCACTCTCCGAGGAAGGAAGGGCTCAAGAGAGCTGGAGAAGAAGGAAGGCTGAACTCTGAGAAGTATATAGCCGCCAAAGCTGAGGCCAGCGAGGGGAAAGCAGGCCACTGCCCCCCTGGGAGTAGAATGTAATCTGGGCCAGCTGTAGGGGACGAGCAGGGAGAGATCTCGGATCTGGGTGGGTCCCTCGCTGACCTCCTACACTCTGGCACGAAGGGCGCATGGCAAGGAGGGGTACACAAGTGTTCCCCTGCGTATGGCTCAGATACTTGCACAGTGGACTTCGTGGGTTCACACACTGTCCGTAGACACACGGGGCACGCTCCCAGAATCACCACACACCAAGCACACGCAAGGAGTCCCGTTCATGCGTCCTACACACAGGTCAGCCTGGCCTGGACGTTCCCTCTGGCCTGTCTGGCCTGGACGTTCCTCCCACTTTCCTCGTAGGCCTCAGGTGGTGACCCCAAGGGAGGCACAGCCCCTAGGAAGCCCAAATTCCGGTTTAAGAGCAAGGAAGATTCTGGAGCGGAGCAACCAGCGAGCTCCTACGCCCAGATAGGGGTAGGTAGGGTGGAGGAGGGGGAGGTCTCCGACACCCCCCTCCCCCAAACTCCCAGTTATGGTGCCGGGGGCGGGGGGGGGGGGGGGGGTATGGGAGTGTGTGTGAGTGCGACTCCCTCCCAAACTGGGGACACCCGGAGGACCAACGCGTACCTGTGCGTGGGAGGCCCCGCGTGGAGCCCCCTCAGCGAGTCCGGACTTGCTGGCTCCTCTGGCTTCCCCGGGATAAAGGTGGGGTGGGAGTGGGAGTTACCCTGCTTGCCCTCCACACGGCTTCCTGGACGTCCATGGGCAACGGAGAAACTCCGTCCCGGGCGGCAGGAAGTTGCTCGCGTTCGGATGCTGGGAGGGGGCGCCCTCCGGTCCCTAGGCTTGGCCGGGGCTCCCGCGCCCCCGCGCCCGCCGCCCTCGCCACCTCGTCGGCGCCCTCCCGCCCGCAGACTGCGCCGAGCCTGAGAGCTGGGAGCCCGCCCGCCCTCCCGGAGAGTCTGCCGCTGACCTGCATTGACGTCATTGCGTCATTAGGTTTCCCCTGGAAACACTGGCTCGCCCGAAATAGTAACACATTAATTCAGGCCGGGGGAGCAGGGAGAGACTGTTTGTAACCCTGCGGTTCACTTCGCGCGCGCGAGCGAGCGCGCATCAGCCCCCACCCCTCCTGAGGGCAGCGCCGGCCGCGCACGCCTACTATTTTGAGAACAAAGGAAGGCAAAATATAGAACCCCGGAGAGAGGGTGCAGGGGACGTCTAGACCCTCCCGCCTTGCACGCGCGCACACCCTCAACACACAAGCGTAAGCACACGACCTCTGGGTCTGTCTGCCCTCGGGCGGGCGTCCCCGCGTTCGGGCTTTCAGGCACCTGCTGGGGTGTGTGCGTTGGACGCTCGGCGCGCAGGGCCAGGCCAGAGGCAGAGCTTCCTGCCCCACTGGCGTTGAAGTACTAGATCCCTCCCGCCACCGCCAACGCGATCCAACATCAAACACTCTCCCTCCCTCTACACGCCCGTCCGGTCCCCGCCACCCCGGGCCGGGCGGGAGGGCTCCTCTCCCAAAGGCGCACTCAGCCCTTCCCTGCGGCTTCCCTTCCGGCTGCGTTGGGGGAAACCCTGCAGGGATCCAGCCGGCCGCCCGAGGCTCTCCTAGCGGGGCTGGGATGGGTCAGACTACACTGCGGCGACTCCAAGCTCAACAGGGTAGGAGGACTTGGGTTTAGGACAGGAAGACTGCGGGACAGGGTTGCTGACGCAGGTTCCAGAATAGTTTGGACGGGAGAGTGACCGATTACTCTGAGCTCCCCGCGCTCCGCTGCTCTCCCCGCGCTGTGTAAGCGAGCCAGCCCCAGGCGAGCCCCTGGCTTCAGAGGCTCTTCCTAGCTATCCGTTCTTCCTTGATCGGGGCCCTTGACTCAGTTTCTCTCGGAGGGTATTCGATCAAAACAGCGCTCCGTTTAGGGCTGTGAGCAGAGGCGGGGAGGCGACAGGCGAGGCCGAAGAACTCCGAGGGCGCCGGAAGAAACGCCTGCCTGGAGGACGGAGGGGCGCGGCTGCGTAGGTAGGGGGGGGGGCGGACAGGGTCCTCCTCCTCTCCCCAGTGGCCGCTAGGGATCTGGAAGGGGCACAGAGGTGTCGGCTCCTTCATTCCAGCCTTGTCTCGCTTCTGCTCCGTCTGGCGGGGGAGGAGTGTGAGACTGGCCTGCGGGGACGCTTTCCTGAGCCTGCCCTACCCAGGCTAGAGGAGAGATGGCCCCTGAGGTTCCTGCTGGCCCTTTTCTTGTAGTAAAAGGCCATCAGAGACAAACTGTCCCCTCAGGTAGGAGCCAGAACAAAAACAAGACTTGGAGAGGAAGGGCCCGGCCTTGCCCCTTGAGAATTCTGTGACCCTCCCTCTGCCCGTGTCTTTCTCTCCGTGAGGCTTGGCTGCAAACTGGGGTCCTGAAGCCCCCTCCACAGGCTGTTGGGAAGATGACAAGAGGTGGTAGGAGAATGTGCTGGGAAATCATATTCCCAATCCCCACCACCACCACCACCACCCTCGCCCCGGAAAAGGGTTCTTTCAGCCATGAGTGAACCCATCCTGTACATACTCCCTAGCGGCATATTTGGGGAAGCTAAGTCAGGCTATAGTTGGGGAACATTGACACTGAGAGCTCTAACCCCAAGAGGAATGCTGACAGTACTCTTTCCTCCCAGATTATCCATTAGTCTCTAACCAAGCCCCCCCAAAGTGGCTCTCCAGTGCCTTCAGATTCAACTTCAGTTAAATGGTGGTGACAGGGTGTGGGCAGCTGCCCCTCCCAGTTTATTTCCCAGCAGGACATGCCCAAGGCTACATCTGATCCCCTGCCAGTCCCTGTGGCCATTATCTCCTGTCCAGCACTCCCCGTGGACAGTGGCAGCTCCTCTTGACACAGTCCCTGGCGCAATAACTGACAGTGATTATTTGTGGAGAAAAAAATTGCTAATCCCTCTTTTAGGAACCTCCTGCTCCAGCCTCCTGCTCCCATCTACCTCTCCATGTCAAAGTTCACATGGCCCCTGAGGCCTGGGTGAAATTCTGACTCTTCCTCTCTGGTTCTCAGGGTTGTGAGCTCATGTGTCATTCATCCTTGAATCACTTGGAAGGATGTCCTGGTTTGATCGTATTCTGTCCTGAATTGTCATTCTCTGAGTAAGCTGTAAGTTCCCTTACATATTGAAATTCTTCAGGTGGGGTCTCACTCGTTCTGGAGGTGGGTCTCACCCATCTCTGTGTTCTCCATGTGGCTCAGCCATGCCAGGTGAGCTCACAGTGGGTGCTTAGGAAATGCTTGTCGAGTTGAACTGTGCAGGTTTGATCACTATCTCTCAGGCCAGAGAAGGAGACTGAAGCTGATGGTGAGGGGCTAAAAGAGGCCTCCCCGTGTCTGTAAGAAATGTCCCAGGCCACCGAGGCCCTGGGACAGCATCCCTCTGGCTCTTCTGCTCCCTAGGGAGAATGCAGTGTGTGTCTGGCAACCTGAGACGATGAGATACCTAGGGCCAAAGCCATAATCTACCCAGTGAGCTGATGGGTAGGAGAGCCAGTGTCTTACCATCACAGGACAGACTCCAGTCCCACCCAGGCCCACAGCAGTGTCCAGTGGCAGCTGCAGGCCCCCTCCACACAGATGCAGGCCTGTGACTAGTTCTTTCAGTGGCCCCAACTGACCTGCCACACTGTCCCCCAGTCTCAGCCTTGTATCCCAGTCCTGTCAGCATAACTATTCCAGCCTGTGAGTCCCCAGGGCCCTGTGGCATCATCTAATATAACACTCCTCATCCTCCAAGGTAGGCATTCTCAATGTGGAGAGGGGCACTTAGACCTCACTGTACCCTGCTTTGTCCTGCTATGCTCCTCCCAACTAGTGCCTCTCCTGCCATCTCAGGAGACTTTGGAAACAGGGCCTTGACCAGGCTGCTCCGGTAACTGGGTTTGCTGTAAGGAGGGGATAGGGAGTTAGAATTCTGGGCATGTGCAAACATGGCAGGCATTGCTAGGCAGAGGAGATACCTAGAATGCCATTTGGGGTCCAGAGTGCTCTATGGACTGCCTAGGCTCTCTCACAGCTTTCAGGCAGCAAGAGCTAACAGCCAGACCAGAGGGCCAGTGGTCTGGTAAGGAACCCAGGGTATCTCCCCAGAGGCTGTGTGAACCACCTCAACCCCCACTTGGTTTGTAAGAACAACCTCAGCCGGAGAAGACCTGGGGTCTCCTGCAGAATGCCCTCTACCAGAAGGCTTGTTCTGGGCCTCTGCAAAGGCAGAATGACCAATGTGGGCAGTGGGATCAAAAAGAAAGAGCCTGGAGAGAAGCTGAGCTGGTCCCAGCACCCAGAAGGAAGCTCCCCCACTGCCATCCCAAGCTCCTAGGGCAGAGAAGCTGAGCTGGTCCCAGCACCTGGAAGGAAGCTCCCCCACTGCCATCCCAAGCTCCTAGGGCAGAGAAGCTGAGCTGGTCCCAGCACCTGGAAGGAAGCTCCCCAGCTGCCATCCCAAGCTCCTAGGGCAGAGAAGGTGAGCTGCGTGGGCACCAGAAGCACCCTCCCCCCACCGTGGA
>NW_004624783.1:7795656-7843969 GCF_000247695.1 Heterocephalus glaber
GGGTAGGGGAAAGGAAAAAAGGGAAAAGAAAAAATATGAGAAAAGGAAAAAACTGGAAACAAAGTCTTTGCAAATAGGGAAGGGGGGTGGTGAAGGGAGAGCAAGGGAAGGGGAAAAACAAAAGAACCAAGAAACTCATGTAATGGTACAAGATCCCAATGATGAATGTAACTGTATTTTATACCGAAAATGTCCCAATAAACATAATGGGAAAAAAAAAGGAAAGAGCCTGGGTTAGGAATTAGGAGTACTGGCTTCTAATCCAAGCACTGACATTAAATCTTGGCATAACTCTAGAGGAGGGTTGTGCTCCCTACTTCCTGATTGACTCTTTTTACCACCTGCTTTATATGCTGGTGGAATGGCATAATCAAGCAGAGTTGGATACCTGGCAACAGCCTCGACTGCCGTGGAAGTTGTTCCCAGCCAACAGCAGTCCATTCCCCTTGAGACATGGGTTACAGGTAGGCAGGTGGCAGAGTGAGTTGCTCTTTTGTGAGGTGGCCTAGCTAGCTGGACCTCTGGTAGTCATAGGCCCTCTCCTCCCAACTAGCCTTCCACCTGAAGCCTTCTTACCCTTTCTTGTCTGACAGCCTCCTGTACAAAGCAAAAATGTTATAGCCCTCTAAGTTCTCCCCATCAATACAAGTGAAGAGCCATTCTCTCAGTCATTCAGCAACTTCATTTGGCCCAATACCACTTTTGTCCCAGTTATTCCCTTTTCAGTTCTTATTTCTTTTTGTTTGCTTGTTTGTTTGTTTGGTACCGGGGATTGAACTCAGGACCTTGCTCTTGCAAGGCAGGCACTGGAACCACTGAGCTAAATCCCTGGCCCTCAGTTCTCATTTCTTAACTACCAGATTTTGTCCTAGGCCCTACCCAGGTTTTCCACTATATATTTCCCAGCTGGTGGGTCCAACCTGTCCTCTAAAGATGCCTGTGGTCATCTTTCTGATCTCCAGATCTGCATCTGAGATCATTGGAGCCTTTACCCACACTTCTCTCCTCCAATACTCTGTTGCCCCTGGCCCTTCCCCACTATCTGTTTTCCCAAATTCAGGTGGTTTTCAAAGCCTAGGAGGGGAATACTGAGTCAAAGATACCGCTTGGCATGACCCTGAGTTCAAATATTGCTTTCTGATAGAGGCATCATTGTCCTTGTTGCTGTTTAAGGGAGAGGTAGAGGTAGCTGAGCACCAAATGATTAAATGTAGAGAACTTGCCAAACATCTGGTGGCATAAAGCCAAGAGCTAGATTCAAACTAAAGGAGTACAAGGGGCACCGTTTTAGCTGAGGAGGATAAGTTTTACAATGAGCATTTAGAAAAAGGAGTGTTCATGCCAGCTGGAGAAAGCAGGTCAGGGTCTACAGACACTTTGACTGAACTCCAAAGACAAGTAGGGTGTGGGTGGGGAGGGGGAACAGGAGAAGGACAGGAGTGGGAGCCCCTGGACAAATCTATGTTCTCACCCTGGCTTTCCATTAGAATCCCCTGGGGGTTGGCTTGGCCTCGACCTAAAGCTAATGTAAAGATACCCAGGCCCCACACCCAGAGAATTCAGGTTTCATTGGTTAAGAAGTGAGGCCTGGGCATTTATAGTTTTAAATTTTTCATTTGTACTTTGTGATTTATTGGCAACTATCTGTCATACTATCCAATATTATTTTTTAATTTGTAATATAGTTCAGTAGACTAGGGTAGTGATTTAAAGGCAAGTCCTCTTTCTTGGAATCATGGCTCCCTGCTCACTGACCATCTGAGCAAGAATGATGTCCTGAGGTTCCTAAATTTCTTCTTTCTTCCTCTGTAGAATGGTGACAATAATAGCTCCTACATCTCCTGTGGTTGTTTTGTAGCCCCATGAGATAATGCCTTCCAGTGCAGATCACAACTCCCTTCACACTGGTTCTGTTAAATGGCTCTGCAAATAGTTCTAATATATAGCCATGATTGAGAACCTCTAGCATAATGCAAAGGCAAAGAAGTTAGAACAAAATAGACTGTTAGGGATGCTTAGGTGTTGGGAAGAATGTGTAACAGAGGGAGGAGAAACTGAAAGTCATTATAGTATGTATTGTATATATATTGTGTAATAACAGGGTGAAATGTTGGTATTTCATCTTATTAAGCATAACAGAAACCGAAATTTTATAGTTTGAAGATGCAGCCTGACATGAGGAAGTTAGTACATCAGGAATTGTGGGGGACAGTCTTGATTGGAAGGAAGAGATGGAGTTCAGAAATAGTATGGGATCAGGAGCACTGTGGAAATTGCAAAGAAAGGATGAGTGTGAGGTGAAGCACAAAGGAAGAGTTGGTAGGATTTAAGACCTTAGTGGACATAAGAGCTTAGGGAGATTGAGGGAAGAAAAATAAAGTTAAGCTTTTAATCTAGGAAGACTAAAGAAATAGCTGCTATGTTGGTTAAGATTATATTTAACTGTGAGTATCAGACCAATCAACAGTGGCCTAAACAAAACAGAAGATTTTATCTTCACCAGTTAAAAGTCCAAAAGTGGACAATTCAAAGCCAGTAAGGCAATTCTGCTCCACAAAGTCCTTGGAGATCCAGACTCCTGCTATCCCTTCCCATGGTGCCAGAGAGCATTTCTTGGGTTCCAGCATCCACATGGAGAAGAACTGGTAAAATGCAAGAGCCAGGGTCATTGGAGGGAGATTTCTTTAGCCATTCATCATGTTCATGTACATTCCTTTGTTCATAAATTTGTCTCATGGCTATACCTAGTTGCAATAGAATCTAAGAAGTATGGTCTTTATTTTCTAAGTAAGCTTATATCCAGATAAAAATTCTATAGTCAAAGTAGATTGTTTCTATACAAGAAGAGGAATTCAGATACTAGAGAAGAGCTAAGTCTGCACAGTTACCTCTTTTTTTTAAATAGTGAACTTGAATCATAGGGTTCATTTGGGAAAATATTTTTAATATGTTGAATTGGAAATATGTGGCATAATTTGTTATGGTTAGTTGTCCCCCAAGAGCCTCCCGTGCTCATAGGCAGGGCTTTTGGAAGAGGAGTGGACCATGAGGGCCCATAGCTGACTGACTGTTAGGAGGTGGAGCCTGGTCAGAAGAGGTGGGTCACTGTGGGAGGTGTAGCCTAGAAGGGTGCATCTCCCTCCCTGGTTCTTTCCTTCTTTCTCTGCTTCCTGCCTGCCATGACATGAGCAGCTTTCCTCCAAGGGCCCTTCCCTATGCTCTTTCTGGCTTGAACCCAGCTGAATATGGACTGAAACTTCTACAAACTGTGAGCCAAAATAAACTTTTCCTCCTTTAAGTTGTGGATGTCAGATATTGTGTCTCAGCAATGAGAAAAGTGATTAAGACAGAATTTTTAAATGATCCCATGATTCCTGGCTCCTGTTGTATACACCTTTCTAATGCCTACCACGAATGAGGCCAGGGAATATGATGGGAGCTTTCAAGGAGACATTAAGAATGGTGTGGTAAGGATGAAAGTCAAATGCAAGAAGTGAACAAGGAAATGACCAATGGAAAGAAAAGAAGCAGCTGTCAACCTGGAAAAGTCAGCATAGCACACAAAATCCTCCATGAGCTAGCCACAGTCTCCCTCTCCAGAACTTTCTTCTGCCAATCTCTTCCTCTCATATCTTATTTCAATTTTACCAACTGCTCCACACCTGCTGGTCTTGCCTCTGTGCCACCCGGAATGTGTTTCACTTGTTCCCTTTGGTGTAATTAACTCCTGCACAACTTCCCAAGCTCAGTTCAAACATTGTCTTAGACGTAATCTTCTCTAAACCTCAAGGGCAGTCAGGTGTCACTCTGTGATGCTCTGTTGATGCTCCAAGCCTCCCTCCATTCCTGAATTTGTCATATTTTTAGAATTTTACAGTTCAGTATGAGTTTGTCTCCTTTGTGAGCTCCTGGAAGCTAAGCACAGTCTTTGTAGCCACAGAATGTAGCACAACTCCTGATGCAGTGAACTCTCAAATATGCAGGCAGCAGATTTAAAAAGATCTCTCAAGAGCTGGTATCAAGGGAACGTAGGACAAGGGGCATTTATTCTAGGACTGGTAGACAGAATGAGAGGACAAATAAGGAAGGAGATACTTTAAATGAGGACTCCTTGTAATCAGGTTCCACTTATCACATCCCAGTAAGATGTTTATTGGCATTTTTAATAATCAAGATCTAGTGAATGTTAGTTTAGAGTTTAGAAATATAATCTTGTTAATAAGACAGGATGAGGAGGTAATGGTGAGACAAGGTTTTTTACTTCCAAAGCAAAAAGAATCTGAACTGACAAGAGAAAAACAAACAAAAACAAAGGCAACAATAAAGTTGGCATTCAATCCATAAATTAACTACAAATCTCAACTGGAATAGAGGGCTATCAAATTCTGAATGGAACCTCAGTGCTCCTTTTCTCCTGGGCACCCCTCCCCAGTTCAATTCAATTTAGTTTAACAAGTATTGATTGGTCACCTAATGTGTTCTTAGAGTACTCTCCACTGCAGGAGACCAGGCATTGAGGATGCAGCTATGAAGAGGACAAACATAGGCTCCATGCTCACAGATGAAGTATGATGAATTAACCAGGTACAGTAGTTGCAAGTTCAAGGAAAGTGGTTGTAGGAGACTCCTTTGTTCTCTTGGATCACATTCTTTAAACCCATCTCTGATTTCAGCTACAGATTTTGGAGGCAGTGCTGGACAAGCCCAAATCTGTCACTTGCTGACAACATCCTCCTTGAAGCTTATGCACTGCCAAGTTTTCATTTCTGCCTCTCTAGTTCTGTGGGAGCCCTCTTGGAAATGTGAAGGAGAGGGAGTTCTGGAAGAGATAGTCCCTACTAACCTGAAAACTTTCTACAAAACTGTGAGCCATATTCTTCACCCTTCCTCCTACCCCATATTCCTCACCCTTCCTCCTATCCTGTCTCTCCCCACTCCTGTGCTTCTGATTTGCATGATCACATCCCCATTACATGACCTGTACAAAGTCTATGGCTCATTAGGGGACCTAACTAAATACAGTGAAATTTCAAGGAGCTATGAGAAGATGTAATAAGGAGATTTAACCTGGTTGGATTTCCTAAGGTCTCCTTAAAAAGATCTTATAAAGTGATGTCTAAGATGACACTTAAAGAACAGATAGCAGTTCTCCCAGATAAAGAGGTAAAGGATGGATGTGCACAGAACCTGACATGTGCAAGGCCCAAAGTCTACCCTGGGCATGATATCTTTGAAGAGCTTAAAGAAGACCACAGAGACTGTTGCAAAAGTGAAATGAGGTGAGACTTGAGTGCTGAGCAGGGTGTCTTGGAGAACCTTGCAGTCATGGTAAGGATTTTGGATTTCATCCTAAGGCAATGGGTAATAACTGAAGGCTTTAAGTATCCTTGAAACATATTTATATTTTTTTAAAAGATTGTGTTGGCTACATTATAAAGAGTGAGAGGATCAGGGGAGATGTGAAGACCACTCAAATAGTTCAGAGGCTAAGAAGTAATCCAGGGGAGCATAGCTAAACCTCATGGCAGAGGGGATGGGGAGGGCTGAGGTGTTAAGAGGCAGCACAAGAGCCCGGGTGTTTGGTTAGATGTGGTGATGAGGGAGGAGAACAAGACAAGGATGAGGCTCAGGCTTCTGATTCTAAAAAGTAGAATAGGAACAGATAAATACTGATGGCTCAAGGATCATTTTCCTCTTTTTTGTTAACAGTTGGCAGGCTTGGTAGGTCTGAGTCAGCTCAAGGGAAGACAGGCTCAGCACAGTGCTGAGCTCAGAGCAGCCCCTTTCTAGCATGACCACTTCCTTGCATGGCACAGGGTTGCTCCATTGTCCCTGCACCCTCCCACTGTCTCTATAAATAGGGATCGCAGTCCCTCCTGACCAAAGGGTTCCAGCCTCATCTTTAGATGTCTCCATCAATATCTGTGAAACAGAGTCTAGAAAAAAAGACTAAAAAAGCTATCTTTATTTAGCCTGGAGAAGCGAGGGAGGGAGAGCTGTGATATTGCTAGGAATAAACTACTGCTTTTATCTTTTCCTCCTAAGGAGGACAGAGGAGGTGGACTTAGGATCCAGTTACAGAATTGATTCTCAGTCCAGAAGGGAGGGGGATCTCCCAACCCTAACTCCGAGGACATTCTGCAATGTCAGGAGTGGTGAGTAGATGTGATTTGCCACCAGCATCTAGGAGAGAGGTCAAGGATGTTGTGACATATCTTGCAGTGTACAGGACTGGCCTCACTACAGAGAATTATCTGGCCCCAAATTCAGTCATGGGTAAGATACTCTGAGTTAAAGGAATTTTAGTTACTTGATTTCTTTTGAAACAAAGAAATATAGTCACTCTATACCCCCAAGTCACTTAGTATTTATTTTCTTGCTTGTTGAAGGATATATATGATTGGGGTCTGGGATTAGAACAGGAAAACTGTCAGGAATCTAGCTCTCTCGACTAGAGTCATATAAATCCTTCAACTAGAAGATTTTGTTTCTATTTGGTGCTTCCTCTTGATTCTGACTTGCCAGACCTTTTAAAATTCTAAAAGAAGTAGCCCAATAGACTGACTACACCTTTGGAGACTTCATGATAGGCCATCTTTCTGGGCTGTCACATCCTGTAGGTCGAAGAAAATACTCTTTGGACAGCCGTTCATCTCCCTATTCTATTAGATGCCACTCTTCTCCAAGACATCCCTGGATAGGAGACTGTGAGTAGGGCAGTTTGAGTTAGAAGGGGACACTGGATTCAAACACTGTAACCAGCAACTATCTTGGTCTTTCTAGCACATGGCTATCTTTTTCTTGGTATAGCAAAGATGTGCTGAATTCAAAGCTATGCTTCTCCTTTTCATTCCAAAGCTCCATTGTTCAATATGGTAGCCGCTAGCTCCATGTAGGTACTTAGGTTTAAATTATTTAAAATTAAACACAATAGAAAATTCAGTGTCTCCACGGCATTAGCCACAGTTGATGTGCTCAAGAGCCCCATGGGGTAGTGGCTACCATATTGGATGGTGCAGATGGAGAATACTTCCTTCATTGCAGAAAGTGCTATTGGGCAGCACGAATCCAAAGGAAGAAGACACTGACCAACTGGAAGGTTGGACATAAATAGAAAACATATTTAATGTCAGCCCCAGAGAATGAATAAAAGAGTTTTGTTTTATTCATTCACAGTTCTTACTGCTAAGTATGCATGAAATACTGTGTTCAGCTGTGTTTGTTACAGAGTTCATGCCTTGGCTGGCATGGCCCCCAGGGATTATATTCCTCTGCTCACTGAAGCAGGAGCTTGCTGAATAATTTTACCCAAGGAGGATTGCTGTAACTTACCATTCAGAAGGGTACTATCAATGCTAAAGAGTAGAAAGTAGTTGAGGAGCTATGAATAGTGCATAATAAGCTTTTCAGGTACCATGACAATAGATGACACATAGAAATTTACAGCTCAGGTGAATGAGAGCATGTGACCAGAGTTATTAGCCTCACCCACAGGGCTTTATAAGCCTAGCAGGTCTATCATTCATAGTTCCTATCTTCCCTGTGCTCTCCTTTCCTCCCCTCATCTGATTTTGCTTCCAAAGAGAACACATTTTCTGCCCATGAGGCTGTCATTCCTGCTGTTCACCCAGTACACCAGGCCTCTGCCTCCCAGGCTCAGGACAGAACTGTACTCCTGTTCCCCATAAGTGGGAACTGAGCCCATGTGATGAGTCTGGCTGGTGTTATGGTTTATGTCTAGATGACCCCCAAAGCCTCATGCACTCATAGGCGAGCTTGTAAAAGGGGACTGAATCATGAGCAATGTGAGGAGGGGGAGCCTGAGCAGGAAAGATGGATCACATGGCCTAGAAGTGTACATCTCTCTCCCGGGCTCCTCTACTTGCTCTTTTCTTTCTGGCCATCATGATATGAGCAGATGTCCTCTGCTGTGTCCCTCTCCCATGCTGGCCTGCCTTGAAGCCAGCAGACTATGGACTGAAGATATGAGCCACATTATACCTCTCCTCCTTTAAGTTGAGACTGTCAGGTACTGGGTCCTGGGTACTGTGACTAAGACAGCTGCTGAGGGAAGTGTTCTTTGCAACTTACCCACCAGAGCACCCGACTGCTGATGTGAGACTGTCCAAAAGTCCCTTCCTGGCACTGCCACCAGTAACATTCAAGATGTCAGCTGTCCCCTTGTTCTGGATCCCTGAGTGGCCACCATTCTTGGTACCTCTGGCAACCCCTGATGGAGATGTAATGTAGGTGAAATAAACCTGTGTTGTTTTCAGAGAAAGAGAGAGAGTACTTGGTCACTACCTTTCACATACTCATATGCTCAGCCTTACTGTCTATGACATTGCAGTCTGCTATGTTTGTTAGCTGAATTTGTTTCCTGTAATTTAGAAAAACAAATGAGTTGAAGCATTTCATATTTGAACCAATCACTGAACTTAAATGTTGATATGACTGATCTTGTTTTTACAGGTTGGGGTCTTGATAGTAGAATAAGGGGCCTCTTCACCTGCTGAGAGGGAAGTACTTCTTCTGCAAGCTGTTTAAGTACCACCCATCTCTTTATTCCTTGTGGAATGCTCTAAAGGCTGACAACAGCTTTGGAAAAGCAATTCACAGTGGTTAATAACAGCAGTGAGTGAAAGAGGAGAGTAAAACCCTAAGAGGAGTTGACAGGAATTTTCTCAATTAGGAGACAGGAGCTTAAATGGACACAGCTTCTGAACCTCCTTTATTCATTGGCAAATATTCATTAAGCACTTACTATGTGTTCTGCCCAGATGGAGCTTATGTTGATGGGGAGTGGGGGGGGGGGTCACAGGCAATACGCAACTAAACTAAAGTGCAATAAAGGAAGTAATGAGGAACGAGATGGAATAAAGGAGGGGAGAAGAGGCAGACAGGGAAGCCTCTCTGAAGCGACGGCCCTTGAGCTGCAAACTTTGTCTGCAGAGAGCCAGTGAGCACCGCTTTAGGCTTTGTAGGCCACACAATCTCTGCTGCAAACTTGCAGCTTATGAAACAGTCAATACATAAGCAAATGAGTGTGGCTGAATTTCAATAAAACTCCACTTATGGGCAATAAAATCTGAATCTCATAATATTTTGTGTCACAAACTATTATTCTCCTGAATTTTCCCCACCATTTAATAACGTAAAAATCATCTTTAGCTCATGTGAACTATATGAAATCAGGCAGCAGCCACAAGTTAGCCTGCAACCAAACCCCTGATGTAGGTTCCCAATTCAAATAACTCAGATCAATACATCATTTAAGAGGCATTTGCAAAGTAATCCATCAGGAAGCAGTGAAGGCTTGATGTGATGCTTGCAGTGGCGGGAGGGAAGGGAAGGATTCCAGGTGTTTGGGGCTGGGCCCAGCTATGCCTATGTACATGACATGGAAGTAAACAGGAGAGGAGCCAGGAGGACTCCATGGTGGTGCCATTTGTTGCAGGGGAACAGCTAGGAGGTGAGGTCCGGAGGGAACAGTGGGTTTCTACATGCATCCTAATGTATTAGCTAGACTTGATTTGGAGCTAGAAAACAGGACATCTCCACACCTGGATTTTTCCAAAGCCTGTTGCTTCTATGCTGTGTGACCTTAGGCAAGTCATTTATGTTCAATCCTTCTTCTTGTGTCAGTAACGGAGAGAATATTTTCTCCTCTCTCCGTTCTATATGGTGGTGAGAAGCAAGTGAGCCTTCACTGGCACCTGGTGAGGCTTTCCTTCCAGTCTCAGCCCCTCACCACCCCATCTCCCCATCTGCCCCAAACCCAAGTCCAGGTGAATTTCTGGGTGAATCTTTACATTTGGTGGGGGAGTGGTCACATCACTCATTCACTGCATAGCAAAACTGTCTGCAAATCCCTGTTAAGCTTCTCTTCTTTTTATGAAGTCCTCTCTGCTGCAGCTAACTTCAACCTTTCATGCCTCAACCTTCCAGGGCCTTGCCACTTTTTCTTTTTTCTTTTCCCTCTCCTATGGTCACCCTTTCCTTACTCTCTCACATTGCATAGTCAAAAACCCCTCAAAAGAATCACACTCGTAGTTTAAGTAAAACTGGGGAACTAGAATAAGATTGATATATTGTATCAATGCCACCTGCCTGGTTGTAATATTGTAACTATATCCTTAAAAGATGTTACCATTGAGGAGAAAAGGGCAAAGAGCACAAGTAATCTCTCCCTACTGTTTCTTTAAAATGCATGTGAATCTATAGTGGTCTCAAAATAAAAACAAAATAGAACACAAAAACAAAAACCAAAGTACCATGACTTATAAGCCTCACTCAACAAGTCTGAAGCTAGCTAGGACTTGGGACCAGAATTCCCTCAACAGGTGCATTAAACTATTTTCTCTACTTTTATCTATGTCTGAAATTTTTATTAAATGAAAGTTAACAAATATACCCCTCGCTAGTCAAACAAATCACCCATTTTTCAAACTTGAGGGACTTTAATTTACCCCACTATAGAAACAAGAAAATTAGTTTTGAAGTGCACCCAAGTGAAGAACTGTGTTCTGTGACCCCAGCATGTACCAAGCACAACCTTGCACCAGACTCCATGATTAAAAGCCCGGAGATTCAGGCGACTCCAAGCCTTGATCTGTTTGACAGGTAAGGAGAAGGAGGCATCTGTGGGACAGATGAGGTTTGAATTGAAGATGTTCTCGATGTGGTTAGAACACACAACCCCTACCTCTGCCCCTTTTGCTTTAAGAATCATCAATCTATGCCAAGAGGATGAAATCACATCCTTTGGACTTGGGCCACACTCCTGGCCTCAGCCTCTGTCTAAAAGCTCAAGGCAAAGAATGATAATCACAATTTCTATAATCCAATTGTGTAAGCTATCTACTTAGAATGCAATTTCCAAAAAGGCATTCCTCAAACTCCTGTTCCACAAGACCTACAGATGTTCCTTGAACAACAGCCCCACAGTCCAAGAAGTTGAGGGATCTGAGTACAATTTGCCTGGTTATTTCTCCATGGAAATTCACAAGGTGCACAAAATTGCAAAGTTCAGGCAATTCCTGTTTAGGTCTGTTTAAATCATCAATGCCCGGTTTGCTAGGTACTGCGATGGTTGGATGGTTGTCTGTGTCAAATTGAGTAAGAGAAGCTCAACTAAATTGGCTCAGCAATTCCACACCTTAGGGTGTGGAGGACCCACTCTAGGCTTGTTGCCTGGATGGTATAAAGGGGAAACGAAGAAGGATGGATCTGCTTCTGTTTCTTCAAAGGCACTCCAATCTTCGCCTTCACCTTGAACATCATCTCCTGGCTTCCAGCACAGACTCTTAGCCTTCCAGTGTGGATCCTTCAGCCTTCCAGAGTAGACTCTTCAGCCTTCCATCACAGACCCATTTGCCTCCTGACACAGACTCGAAAGGGACACTGCAGTGATCTCCAGACCTTCGGCTGAATCCTTTGGTCTTCAGTGTGCAGACAGACCCTCTGGGCTCTTCCTCATCTGGCTCTGTGAGTGGCCAATGTAAGCCAATCTTGTAAATTCTTATATATTTGTATATTTTGTGTTATATCTATTTCTCTAGGAAACACTGACTGATCCAGATACCTATTAATATCTTGCTTATCCAGTTTTTGGAGGAGAGCACTTCTGCCACAAGCTAGTGGACACGCCTGCCACACACACTAAGCATAACATTAGGGGCTCCTGAGGGGCCAACTTCCTGAGAAGAGGGGCCCTGCTTGAAAATAGCTCAGAGCGTAGAACCTGACTGAAAATCACGGCAGGAGGATTATTTGAAACTCCAGCACCCAGTGGAAGCAGAGTGGCTGCCTGGGAGGACCTCCAGCCATGGCCACCCATTGCCATCTCTTAGGTGCTAGACACAGGCATGGGCTGCTGCCTTTCTGGCCCGAAGGCCACCAGCTGGGAGAGTGCTCTGTGCAATCTGCCTTTGGCTTTTCATATCACCCTCCTCACCCTCCAACTTTCCCGCACCCCTCAAGCCCTAGAAAAGAGAGTGGGGTCCTGGACTTTTTTTTTTGTACCGGGGATTGCACTCAACCTTGCCCTTTCGAGGCATGTTCGGTGCCACTAAGCTAAATCCCCGCCTGAGTCCTGGACTCTTAATGGGGTGGGGTAGATATTTAGAGGACTGATCTAAACCAGCTCAAGATCTCTAGAACTGGGTTCATGACTACTATCATCTCTGTGAGGCAAACATTTTCTCCATTATACAGATGAAAAAAACTGAGGCTCATGTAATATATGTCTGAAATTTATACAGCTACTTAGAGGCAAAGCAAGAATTTGAACCCAAGTACATTGTACAGAAAACCCTGGGTTCTTGATAGGGGGTGACCCCCCACCCTAAAGGTGCCAGGACCCAACTCCACACCCACAGGCACAACTGTTTCCCCTGCTGGGTACAGCAGGAGGCCAGCACCTGCTCCACTTTACAGCAAGCCTTCTCCAAACCAGGTGTCGCTGACTCTCAGCCTCCATTTATTTTTCAGGTGTCCAGATATTTACTGGGACTCTATTTGGTCTCAGGACAGGCTATGTGTAATACTTTACTTGATCTTCATAACCTCACTGAGTAGCAGTTAGGAGAGATTTAAGTGAAAATAATACAAAAAAACACAAGGATCATGATGCTATTGTCTATATTCTTATGCCCAAGAAATCACCTCTATTAACATATTGCCCTTTTTGCTTATCTGCCTTGTATTTTATGGTCACACCTTTTAAGTTATGTACGGTAAATAGTACATGAACACAGTGTCTCTTACTGAAAACATTTAGGCATAACAAATAAAGCTGACCTTCAGGACCTCCACTCCTTCCCCTGCCCTCCACCTCACCATGCCAGTCCTCTCCCTCCACCAGGAGAAACTATTAGGAATTCGATGAGCTCTTTCTGATTGTTAAAAATGCATTTGATGTACACGCTTGTGCCCACAGAAAAAACATAACTTTGCTTCCCACAGAAAAGACATAACTCTGTTTGATTTGCATAAACCAGGGTAATGCTGCACCCATCCTTCAATGTCTTGCTTGTATTCACTCATGGCTATGTCTTGAGATACATTCACCTTGATACATAGTGTTCGACTTACTTCTTGTAAGTGCTAAGCAGAGTGACAGGTACTAGGGCTGGAAAGAACAGCTAGGACTTGGCTAAGTTTTTTATGAAAGGATCCCACTGGTGCAAATGCACAGCTCTGGCTCATCTTCCTGCCTGTATTGGTCCCTTCCCTTACCCTAGTAGGATGCAGCATGCTGTAAGGAATGAGAATTCCACAGTTCACACAGAAAAGGGCATTGGGCTCAGTGTTTGGAGGTGACTACATTCATTCCCCATTTACAGACCTAGCATTTGGCTTCAAGGATTTTTAATCTTTTGTTTCACCTCAGAAGTAGACACCTGGGGCCGGGCATTTAGCTCAGTGTTTCTGCCACCTGCCTCGCAAGCGCAAGGTCCCAAGTTCGATCCCCAGTACTAAAACAACAGCAACAACAAAAACCTAAGAGCATATAGAAGTAGGGACCTTTCTGATTTACACTTGTCTCATGGGCGCTATTCAAGATTTCGAGGCAGCTGAATGCGGTGGTATGCATCCATCTTTCCAGCACTCCTAGGTAGGAGAGTGACAAGTTTGAGCCCAGCCCAGGTGATTTAGCAACTTAGTGGGATCCTTTCTCAAAAATTGGTCAGATGTACCTCAGTGCAAAGGCCTTGGGTTCAATCCTCAGCATTAGAAAAAAAAATTTAATGCATCATCCTGGCAAACACCTAAGGCAAGATTCACAAGATGCCAGCTTAAGTGTATACCACAGTCTACCCATCCATCCTCCTTTGGCAGGATATGGAGATTGATGCTGCACTGAGTGTCCTTCCACAGGGCTCCTGGCACACAGGTTTGATCAATGGTGCCACAACCAAGTTGCCAACAAAGCCATTAAGCCAGTTTACACCCAGAGCAGCAGGCATGGGGGCTTCTGTTTCCCCATGCCAATGACAACACATGAGACGGTTAGACTTTACCATTTTTTACTTAGCCTCTCCATTTACACAGTTGTTGAAGACAAAAACAAAACAACAACAGACCCACAACCATAAGGACAAATTGAAAGATCCATCCCCCCATCTGCTAGTGTTTGAGTGCATCCCCAAAGATTCACATTTTGGAAGCTCCATCCCCAGTGTGGTGGACCTTTAAAAGATGGAGTTCAGTGGGAGGTCCTGAGGTCATGGGAGAAGCTGTCCCCAGAAGGGATTAAGGTCGTTTCTGGGACTTCTGAGCTGTCTTGCAAGAAGCAGTTGTAATAAAAAAGACCAACTTCTGAACTGGTCTCTGGTTTCCTGTTTGGTGATGTGATCTCTTCTCCTACACAGGTTCCTGCCATTGTCATCTGCTATGAGCTGGTGCAGCCAAAGGCTGCAGCCCTCACCAGAGCCTGCATTATGCTGTTCGGACTTTCGGCCTCTAAAACTGAGAGCTAAATAAACCTCTTTCCATTATAAAGTTAGCCTGCCTTAGGTATTTTGTTACAGTAATAAAAAAGTGGACTAATACACCATCTCTCTACCACCTCTTCATCCACCCACCTCTTCACATCCATTCCTACAAAAGCCACCAGTGGGTCCTGATCCCTTCTAATCCATTTTGCACACTGCTGCAGGGTACTTACTTCTAAATGAAATATTTCAAACCTTAAAACAAGTAAAAATAATAATATAATGACACACTCAAGTGCCCACTTTATCAAATACTCAGCAGTATCAATTTTTAACATTGTGTTGCATTTACTTCCCATCCATGTTTTGCACTTTTCCTACAAATTTATGCAGTAAACATAACCATAAACAACATAGAGAGTTGTTTTTGCATATTTTGAAACTTTTTATAAATGACATCATACAATATGCATTCTTCAGACTCATGGTTTTTTACATCTCCACTGATATATGTGGCTTTTATTCATTTACTCTGAAAGCTGCACTGTGTTCTGTTAAATAGATACATCACAATTTATCCATTCTTCTATGGTCCCGGTGTTTCATTATCACAAACCATGCTGGGGTAATGGTGAGCCTTCTTGTCCAGAGTCTCCTTATGCATATGTATATTAACTCCCATGGAGAGTATGCCTGCAAATAGAGTACCTGGATGTAGGGGTATATGCCTTGGCTGTGCTAGATATTGCCAGATTGCTCTTGAAAATGGTTATACCAGCTTACACTCCAAAAGCACAAACATTTATTAATATTAAATGTCTAATACCTGATAATACTATCTTGATTTATATTTAATGTGCAATTTCTTGATTACTGTTGAGGTCAAGCAGTTTTTCAGATGCTTATTGACCACATGAGCTTCTATATCTGTAAAAGTCCTCTTTGCATCACTTGCTATTTTTTAAAGTGTGCCATTTTTTAAAAAACTGACTTGTAGGAGTTTTTATTTCTTTTTGTTTGTTTGTTTGTTTTTGGTACTGGGGATCAAACTCGGGACCTTGCGATTGCATGGCAGGCGCTGAGGACCTTTAAAATATATTCTGGCTACTAACTCTTGGGCTATTTGTGTTACAAAAAAATTCTCCAGTCTATGTCTGTCTTTAACTGTGTTTATAGTGTCTTTGTTGTACCAAAGTTCTACATTTTTAATAAGGTCAAATTTATCCATCATTTTCCAGAATTTGGAGATTTTGTGTCTTAGGAAATCTTTCCTCTTCCTACCTGAGATTACAAAGATACACTATTTTTTGCTAAAGTTTTTCTTTTCTACATTAAAGTCTTTACATAGAATTTCTCTCTGATAGCTATGGAGATAGTCCCATGAAAATAATAACTTGTCTCAGCATCATTTACTAAATAGTTCTTGAATTTTTCCCCATGAATATGAGAAATCTCTTATATGTCAAGTTTCTAAATATGAGTGGGTTTAGTTTTTGGATTGTAGCTTATTTTAGCTTATAGGGCTACTTTTCTGTCCCTGTGGTAATACCACACTATCTCAGTTAATATTATTTTATAACAAATCTTCATATTTTGTATGGAAAGTATCCCCATCCTATTTGCCTCTTTACAGTGGCCTTAGCTCTTTTCTTCTGGTTCTTCCACATTAATATTAGAATAAGCTTGTCAAGTTCCACCAAAAAATACTGCAGGAATTTTCATTTCTATTGCTTTAAATGTATATATTATACCAAGAAGAGCTCACACCTTTACAATAGTATCTTCCAACCCAGGAATACCACCCATGAACATTTAAAAAAATCTCCATTTATCTAGATCTTCTTTTATGTCCTTCAATAATATTCTGTAGTTTTTTCCCATAAAAGTCTTGCACATCTTTTGTTAGATTTATCCATAGGTATTTTAAAGTTTATTGCAATTTTGAATGCTATTTTTCCATTATATTTTCTAATTAGCCATCACCAATTGTGCATAAGAATAGTATAGATTTTTCATTGTTAACCTCTTTCAGCAATCTTGCAGAATTCTCTTACTAATCCTATTTGGTTTTCGGGACATTTTTAGGCATAGAATTCCTGGGACTTCCTCTTCTGCAAGCAGCAGCCTACATACGCTGACAAATCTTGTTGCCACATTTGTGTCTATCCTGTGGGAAACACAGATTCTCTTGCATAGCTGAGATTGCAGGAAGTAAGTGAAATCTCTAAGGGACCAAGCGAGTTGAAACTACTGAAGGGATAATCATACAGAAGAGACAAGTTTGCCCTGAATGCCAATGTCTATACACACAATGCAGCAAGTTCAATTTTGCAAGACCAAATGTTGGGCTAACAACAAGGAGAAGCTAAACCAAGACTCCTACAATAAGCTGGCACCCAGTAAGATGGCTAGTGATTAATGTGGTGCATAACTTGACACCCAGAAAAAGCAAATATAAACCTCCTCTGAATTAAGGCCCAGAATCTCCCACAGATTGATATCTATCTATGTGAATGCATAATCAACAGTCACCAAAGACACAAATAACAGACTTCCAGAGCAAGAGCCAAGAGAAACAACCAATAACAGCATTAGGTCTACAAGAATATCAGATATTGGAAAAATCAGCAATGTGACAATTCAGCTTAATTGTGTCAACTTGATTGGTTTGTGAGCTGCCCAAAGGATTAATAAAGTACATTTCTAGCTGTGTCTGAGTAGGTCATGGAGGTGTGATCTGGTCCCTCGCTCCTTCCTCTCTGGCACTGTTCCCCTCCTCTGCTTCCCCACCACCACAAACAAAGCATCTTTACTCCGCCATGCCCTTCCACCATGATGTTTCTACCTTGGAGCCAGCCAATCATGGACTGAATCCCCTGAAACCATAAGTCAAATTAAACCTCTCCTCTTTTAGGGTGTGGGTGTCAGGTATTATGTATTGGTGACAGGAAACCTGACTAATGCAGAGTATAAACTACTGTGCAGGGAGTGTGTAAAGAAATAAAAGATTGAATCACAAAATGAGTGAATAATAAAAAACTATCAAAACTGAGTGGGAAAAACTGATAAACACTGATAAACATATAGAACATTTAGAAATGTAAAATGGGACTTTAAAATAAAAACCCAGCATGTAATAAATAGCATATTAAATCCAGGTGAAAATTTGTTTGAACAGAGAATTAGTGAGCTAGAAAGCATATATGAACATTGTCAATAATTCAGTACACATTAGGATATGGAAACTATGAAATAGGCCAAGAGGTCTAAGACAATCTGGTATTTGTCTAACAGAGTCCCAGAAGAAAAAATAACAGAGAATTGAAAGATAACGACTGAAAGTTTTCTAAAATAAAGGAGAGATACCAATCTTCATTCATTCCAAGCAAGATACATTAAGAAAATCTATTGCCAATGTGGTGGACAGAATATCCACAAATTCCTCCAGAGTTCTCAGAAAATGGGGTTTAAAACCTTTGAATGTGGATTTGGTTTAATGACTTTCATATCTCTTTCAGTTTTTCTTTTGTGTATTCAATTTCTTTGTTCTTTCCTTCTTTCTTCGTGAGGCTATCCTCATCTGACCCTCCAATTCACTCTTCAGCTTGGAATTATCTTATCTACATATCTAATTATTATTTCTTTTTTGCAGTGCCAGAGTTTGAATCTAAGGCCTTGTGCGTGCTAGACAAACTCTCTACTGCTGATCTACACCCTCAGCCCTATTTTATTTATTTAATAATTATTTTTCCATATCTATTATTGCATTTCAACTATTACATTTTTCACACCCAATGCTATATTTCTGCTTGATGCTTTTTTCTGTTTTCTTATTTTGTTTCATATTGCTAATATCATCCTTTATCATTCTGTGTTTATGAAGCTAATTAGGAAATTTTGGTCCATCTGTTCTAGTATTTTGCTTCTGATGGAATTTGAAATCCAATATGTTGTTTTTCTTTTGGAATATCTGTGTTCTTCTGAGTTCTTGAGGCATGGGCTGCTCTGCCGGACTGTGCTTCCCAGGTAGCTCTGTGGCATGGGGTGAACGGAAGGGACTCAGGGTGGAGAGTGCTGATATCAGAAAGCCTCAGTCCTACCCCAAACAACTTCTTATCAGTGCATCACTGATCACACCCCATCTCTCTCCCAAGGAAAAAGCTACATTCGGAGGTGATGCTTCTTTAGGGTTATAATCCACTGGCCCTGGGGGTTTGTAGCGTGATGGGTGAGGAAGAAATCCCTCGAGGGTGCTGGTCCTTCTCTGTTTTCCTTAGCTCCTCACAAGTACCAGGCTTCTAATTTTGCTCCCAATATCTTGCAGACCAGAGGCCTTGGTCTCAACAGCTGTGCACAGAGCAGGTGCTGTTTCTCTTAGAGTGATGGTCAGGAAGAATGAAGAGAACAACCCCATCGGTTGCAGGGGTTCCTCAGAGCTTTCTTGGGGTTGTTTTTCTCTAGTCATTTCTGTGGCTTTGATATCCAGATTTGTTTCACTTCAGCATCTTGGTAAGAAACAGAACTTTATTCTGTTCTTGATTCTTGGACAGAAACCTTCTCTTGTTCTTTCAAGAATATGAATGATCGTTCCAATTTATTTTATTTATTTATTTTTTGGTACAGGGGATTGAACTGCGCTTGCAAGGTGGGTGGTGAAACCTCTGAGCTAGATCCCAGGCCCCGATCGTTCCAATTTAAAGGTGCTCCACTTTCATAATCTCTGTTGGCTGGCCTTTTAATGGCGTTTTGCCCCCTGTCTTCCATGTTAGGTGTTGATAATCCTTGTTGTCTGTTTCTGAGCAAGAATGAGACAAGACACTGCAGAGTCCCTGGAAAGCTCTGAGCCACAGGAATCTGGGGTTGTGGAGTGTTAGTGTGAGTCATTTGCATGGACTGTTCAGCACATCCCTGTATCCTTAGTTCTAGATCTTTCTTCTTGAGAATCTAGCAGGAAAGGTGAGGCGATTTCAGCATTTATGAAGCATATTAATTTAAGACCCTCTTTCTTAGCTAGAATATAATCTCCATACCCTCATATCTATTTTTCTCAGTCCAAAAAAAATACTTCCTAACTTATGCCACAGTGGAAGGGGGCATAGCTCATCAGTGTGGAGAAGCAAGAGAATAGAGTCTCACGGCTTCTTAAGCAGCTCTAACCAACTGCCCCTATTTACCCCTGCCCTTCCCACCATGCGCAGCAGCAGCAGTAGCAGCAGGGGCTGCCATTTTGGGTGCCCTGAGGACACTGTGGGCAGCTCAGGTGGTACCCCACTTAACCACTGCCAGTTTGGGACGTGGAGTTCTTGGACCTGCTAAATCAGCATCTTCTTGTCCATCTGCTTCCCAGTTTCTAAAATGTTATCACTGTTAATGTCTCTCCAATTTTCCTTGTCCTTATGGATTTATTTGTACTTTTAAAACAATCCCTTTACTGTAGGTTAAATGGCCTAATGGGAAGGAAAAAAATTCAATCCATAGGTTCAATCCATCATCTTTTCCTGGACACCTAAATTTTCTGCACAGAAAATTGTTACACTTGCAACTAAGAACAGTGTCTTCTCTTTTGATTCTTACACTTTTTTTTTCTTTTTCTCTGTGTCATTTTGCATAGGATCTTGAGTGCAATGCTGAACAGATCTGGTAATAGAAATTTTTGTCCTGGTTCTGAGTTTTGTAGGAATCATCCCAAACCCCTTCCTATTCTGTGTTTGCCATAGTCTTTGATAGATTCCCTTGATCAATTTGACCATGTAGGTTTACCTTTGCCTCTTGGAGCAACATTCCTCCCTCCTGGGGATGGAGTAGGACCCCTCTGGAATGAGGGTGGTCTTATCTACAATCAGAGATTCACAGGAGTGCCTTGGGGAGGAAATTAGGAATCAGGAACCACGGACGAAAACCAGAATATGTATATCATAATACTACAATTGGTTTCTACAGAGGTATGTTAAAATCTCCCAATAAGACTATGATTTTATCAATTCTTCCTTATAATTGTCAGTTTTTGCTTTATATACGGGGAGGCTGTGTTGCAAGATATACACAACTATATGAATTTTCAGTCTTTGTGGCTTGTTCCTTTTATTGTTATACGATACTCTCCCCCCTAACCTCCCCATATTGAGGATTGAACCCAGGGCTTTCCAACTGAGCTACATCACCTGCCCCCACATTATTAAATTTTTATTTTAAGATGGCCTCACGAAGTTGCCCAGGCTGACCTCAAACTTGTAGTCGTCCCACCTCAGCTTTCAAGAGTGCTGGGGTATCAGGCTTGTCACCAGTCCTCTCCGTGTTACCCTTTTTTATACTTACTGGTAGGACTGTATGAAAATGTCCTCTGTCTGATACTAGTTTTGCTATACCAACTTTCTTTGGTTAGTATTGTATGGCATGTATTTCCCATGTCTTTTATCTTATTGTACAGTTTTGTGCTAATGTGTTTATAACACTAAACGTATATTGTTGGATTTTTAAGAGTTCAATCTAGTGAATTTAATTAGTTAACATGAATTATAGATTCATTTGATTTCATTTCTACCACCTCAGTTTGTCATTTATGATTATATCCATTTTCTTTGCAATTTTTTCTCCTTTCTTGCCTTCTATTGGGTTGATCAAAAAGTTTTCTACATTCTGCTGATTTGGAAGCTAAGGACTGTGCTATGGTTTAGATCTAAAAGCTCCCATGAAGGTCCTACAGTGGAAGGCGGGGCATGTCCAGAAGGGGTTGGTCACTGGGGTGTGATTTGGAAGGATGTCCCTGGCTTCTCCTTCTCTCTCTGCTTCCCGGCTACCCTGGGTTGAGTACTTTTCCTCCACCATTCCCTTCTACCCCCCTGTTTCTGCCTTGGAACCTGCCAACCACAGCCTAAAACTGTGAGCCAAAATAAATCTCCTCGCCTTTAAGGTGTTGGGTAATGTGTCCAGCGATAGGAAAATGACTAATATAGATCATGTCTTCTCTTTTAATAATCACCATTACATTTTTTAAATATGTGCTTAACAATAAGTTACTCTGGCATTGTCAAAAATTTAGTATTCTATCTCCTTCCAAACCCAAATCCCTTAGTTTATTTTAGTCATCAACCAAATGCCACCCTTCCCTCTGTCTTTATTGTCTCTTTTTTAGAATTTCTGTTTCACCTTTTTAAGTCACAAAAATTTCCTTTCTAATGTTGGAAGTTAATTAAATTTACTAGCGTTTTATCAATGCTTGTGTTCACCCACATCTTCCTTCCTGGTCCGTTTCTTTTCTTGCTGAATTACTTTCTCTTGTAATGAACATCTGTGGGAGGTAGAGTCTCTTAGTCTTTGTATGTCTGAAAATATCTTTATTTTTCTTTGTTCCTGCATGATAATTTAGCTGCATATTAACTAAGGGCTTTAAAGATGTCACTCCATTGTGTCCTGGCAGGTACTGTTGCTGATGAGAAGCAGACTGACAGTCTAATAGCCATGCCTTTAGGTGTTGTTTATCTCTTCTCTGACCAACCCCTTCATGTTCTGCAGTTTCAGTACAATGTGTCTAGGTGTAGATTTATTTTTATTGACCTTGCATGGCACCTTCGTTGCACTTACAATAAAAGAATTCACACCCTCTTCAATCCAGGAAATTCTCAAGTTTTTTATTCTAAACATTACATCTTCATTCTCTTCCAAGACTCCTATTTTCAAACATTGGTGTCTCTCTCTAGCACTCATTCATGTGCTTTATTTGGTGCTATTTTCATCTATTCATCTCTCTGTGCTGTATTCTTTTTTTTTTTTTTCCATCTTCAGAGTCACTAATAAAGTTCATTCAATGGCTAATTTTTTCCATTTTCAAAATATCCATTTCTCTCATCTCTGCCTATTTGAATTCCATGCTCTTTTCTTACTTAATAGTTATTCCTTTAACCATCAATCTGAGCTCTTTAAATACATTTACAGTGGTATCTTGGTTCATGAACTTAATTCTTTCCACAATTCTGGTCACAAACAGAATTGAACGAGAACCAAATCAAATTCAATGGTTAGGTTCAGTGTTGACTTGATGGGGAAATGTGATTCGGTTCTCGTCCAGTTTGGTTTGGAACCAAAATTGTGGAAAGAATTAAGTTTGTGAACTGAGGTATCCCTGTATTTTAAAAATATTTGCCAAACTTCCTCATAAAATTTATGTCATCTGTAAGGGGATACATTTCCATTTTCTTTCTGTTTTGGTTTTTCTGTTGTTTTGTTTTGATTTTTTGTTTGTTTGTTAGCTTTCAGACAGGGTCTCACTTTATAGTGAAAGCTGGCCTTGAACTCACTATGTAGCCCAGGCTGGCCTTGAATTTGCAGTGATCCTCTTGCTTCAGCCTCCTGAGAGCTGGGATTACAGATGTGCACCAGCAGGCTGGTTTATTTTCATTTTCTGATGTCCTCTTTGATCTCCTCTTTCAGAGTACTGCAGTTTTTATTGTAGAGGTCTTTCACTTCCTTGGTTAGGTTAAATTCTAGGTATTTAATTTTTCTTGGTGCTATTGTGAAAGGTATTGTTTCCCTAATTTCTTTCTCAGTGAATTTATTATTGTTGTACAAGAATGCTATTGATTTTTGTGTGTTGACTTTGTATCCTGCTATGCTATTGAATTTGGTTATTAATTCTAGGAGTCTTTTGGTGGAATTTTTGGGGTCTTCTATGTAGAGGATCATGTCATCTGCAAATAATCTGTTATCTTCCTTCCTAGCATTAGAATTCCTTAAATGTTTTGTAATTGTTAATGATTTGGGATTTTTTCCCTCCTTCCTCTGCTTGCCTTTTCTTTGACATTCTTTGCTGTTATAGTCTCTACTTGGCATTTCTGGGGGCCTCCAGTCTAGAAGTAGATTTTTTACTAAATAATTGCCCCCTCCCTTTTGGAGGCTTGGATATTAAGAGGTAAGGATGGACCCGAAAAAGAGATAGAGACGGAGGGGGGAAAGAAGGGGAAGAGAGAAGGCAGAGGGGGGAAAGGGGAAAAAGGAAAGGAAGAAAGATCCAGGGCTGGGACACAGCTCAGTGGTAGAGTATTTATTTGGCATGCACAAAGCCCAGGGCTCATGAGCCGAGTGTGGTGGCACATGCCTATAATCCCAGCACTCAGAGGCTGAGGCAGGAGGATCACCCAAAGTTCGAGGCCAGCCTGGGCTACATAGTGAGTTCAGGGCCAGCCTGAACTACAAAGGGAGACCCTGCCTCAAAAAACAAAACAAAACAAAAAAGCCCAGGGTTCAAGTCCCAATACTGCCAAAATAATTTTTTAAAAATAAATCCATAGGGAGGTGGTGATAAGTGCTGTGGAAAAAATAAAGCAAGATGGTGACAAGGGTTGCAAAGATGAGAGGGTTCATTTGAACAGAGACAGGAAGTGATAAAGCTATGCAGTCACCTTGGATAAAGAGGGGCATACAAGGCAGAGAGAAAGGCAGAGTCAGTAATTCTTGCAGCCACAGCATTTAGCATGTACCAGAGACATATTAGTTGACCAATAAACATTTGCTAAACAGTTTAAAGCACATAGAGGAGGAGCCTCTAAGATTGGGCTTCTGCTTGATGTTTATCCATGGCTGAAGCTTATGGCCCAGAGCATGTACAATTCTCCAAGGGGGCAATGAGGGATTCTCACAGGGCTGTGCCTACTTCCTACCCATCCCGGGGTCTGGAAGCAGCTGTCATGGACAGTTGAGAGGTCATGGCCCCAGAAGACCATGTTGTCACAGTTGTCTGGAAGAGGGTAGTCATTGGAGGAGCCAGGCAAGGCCAGCTGTAGCATGGCCCAGGGGAGCACAGGGTCCCAGCTGAGCTCCCAAGCCCAGCTGTCTCCTTTCCCTGGAGAACTCCGAGCTGCGCACAGGACTTTCCCTTTCCAGCTGCCTCACCAGTGTGTATCCTTGGCCTCCAGGTCATGGGGTCCAGTGAGTTGGTCCAAAAACTTTAGGGAAGCAAAAGCTGAGTCTCTCCACCCATCACACCATTCAGCTCTCCCCACTCTGTCACTAAATCTCTTGCAGTTCAGTATTGATATTCAGACTTTAGCCCAAAACATAAGCACTCCAGAGTGAGCAGGGAGCAAAAATCCGGGTCTTCCACAAGACTCATTTTTAAAGTGGCTGGGAAACGGGGAGGAGGGAGATCAACACTGGGTCCTGAGGCATGAGGGAGCAGTTCTCCTGGGCTTGGGTCACCTGCTGGCACCATCATCATGCAGAGACCAGCAGCTGCTTGCAAAGCTGAAACACGAGAACTTTATGACGACTGAGGAACTGCTGGACTGCGGGCTGTGCTGCTGGCCTGGGACAGGAAGAGAGGGGAGGAGGAAGGGGCCATTCCAAGGACCACACTAGGAATGGTCAGAGCCTGTGGGGGAGGAACAGGCAGGAGCTTGGAAGAGAAACCTCCAATGTCTCAGTGTAGCTGGGTATACAGCTCATTCACTTAGTCCACGAGAACTTGCTGAGCGCCTGCTATGCTTCAGAGACAAAGCCCACCCTTCCCGAGGGAGGCTCTCGTTGCGCTGGGAACCAGCCCGCAGAGAACCTTGAGTCTCTAGCTCGTCCTGGCCTCCACACCCGCCTTGCCGCAGTCGCTGAGCTCGCACGCCCCCTTGTGGGAACTCTGGGCACTGCGGGCGCCGCCCCAGCCCGGAGGAGCCCCCTGAGAGGGCAAAGTGCGGCTCCTGCCAAGTCTTTTAACCTCCTTGAGTCCCTCAAGGGCCCTTCCTAAGCTGCGAAAGCCTCGCGCCCTCATCCTCCTTAATGCCTAGGCCCTGTGCGTACCCTCTCTCGCGCTCTGGCCACTGTGTCCTAGTTTACCTGGGACTCCAGTGCAAGCCAGAGGTAGAAACAGGGGCTCTCTCCCACCGCACCGCACCGCATCCCAGTACCTGTTTGCATCCGTGATTTGCAAGAAAGCTGAAACTCCTGAATCGAACCAACTTGAGCCTGTGCATGCTGGGGCGCCGGGGGCGGGGTAGCGCCTAGATCTATGGGCCTGGCAGAGGGCGCTGCTGGATGGAGACCACACTGGAGATCCTTTGAACATGTGTCTCTCTAGCAGAGAAAGAGTTTGGCTCAGCAGCCAACCCAGCCATTGGTTTTTGCACCAGAAGGGAGTCATGCAGCTGTCCTTGCTATAACTTACTTCAGTGCTGGGGTAGTATGAATAATCCCTGCAGAGAAGGCTTTGGAATGAGTTATGTCCAATAACTCTGAAAGCAAGACATCTCAGAACCGAGCCACCTTGCCCTAACTCAGTGGACCTCCCAACCCATCAGCTTCCCTGAGTCTATGGGGTTGGGACAGGATGGGGGGGGGGGTGTTCCTTCCAGCACCTGCTGCAGCACAGCCCAAGGGGACACTCCACAGCTGCCAGGTCAGCAGGTGCAGAGCTGGGTGTCCTCAGCAGGAACCCTGAAAGTGTCAGCTATCTGGCTTACACAAGCAGCAGTGGCAGGAGCTCAGGTGGGGAGGGCTGTGGCTGGCTCCACAAGAAGGCCAAGGGATTGCTAAGATCCACCAAGCCCAGGAGAGATTCCTGCGAGTGCATGGGCACCCTGGTTGTATCCAGAAATGCCCAGGCAAGGGATCTTTGCCAATAATAAGTTCCTACTGGAGCAGGTGGAAATGCTCCCATCTTCCACTCATGAGGTTTATGAATAAATGATCATGCAAACACATTTTACATGCACACTGGTGATGTCTTGAGTCTTAGAAAAGCCTTTTTTTTTTTTAAAGCAGAAAGTGGTTTCTTCTTATTTTTGAAGACTCCCGCACTAGTGAAGTCTGGTTAAAAATCTGGTGGGACACTGAAAAAACAGACATCTCCAAAAAGAGATTGAAAGAATCCAATAAATAGCACTCTCTTCTCTGCCTACATTCTGAACAAATTGAAAAATCAGACAGGAACAAGAAGATGGAGAAATGAAATATCACCTTTCCTATTAACTAAGCCTAAACTGGAGGACTTCTACTTGTCAACTGAACCACAGAGGGAAGCAGACTTCCTCCAGTGGGCTGGAGTAGGCTCTCCCTTAGGAAGAAAAGTGAATAGAAGTATATAGAGAAGCCAGGAGCTGCACCACTCAAACCTTCCCCACTTTGAAGGAAACGTGGGGAGAATGGATGACTATTTCCCCTAAGAATGGGTCTAGACTTCCTGTTCTTTTATATGCTGATTGGTTCTTTTTTGGAATTCAGAATATATTTTCTCCATATAGACTGTTTTACCCCTCAAAAGTCAGCTGAGCCTGTAAAGGAATAGAATTTTAGTACCAGCTTAGCTCTGGGCTAGGGAGTGAGGGCCAGTCAGAAGAGAGGATAGAAAGAGCTAATCTGATGTTCTTTTTTTTTTTCTGTATAGAGATCAAACTCAGGACCTTGTTCTTGCCAGACAGGCGCAGCGCCACTGAACTAAATCCCTGGCCCTCCTGATGTTCTTATGGTGCTCCAGATACCTAGCTCTGACATATGTTCTCTTGGTCTTTCTTCCACTCCAGCAACTTTATTCCTATTTCTCAGAGTGTAAAAGTTGAATTGAAGGTTAGAGAAAGTTTCACTTATTAAACAATTTCACATTAAACTGTAATGACTGACAAGTCTTTCATCATTTATAATTTAAAAAGAAAAAATTTAAAAGCAGATCAATTCTTGTTAACGTCAGTGAATTTCTAACACCAATAGTAGAATTCCAGAAAGAGTGAAAAAGCAAAGTGAAAAGTTCCAAGTGGTAAAAAGAAAAGATCCTTGACAGCATATGGGGAGGGAAAGCAGATGCAGCCACAAGACAGAGCGTGAAGTACTTGCAACAGGAAAACCCTGAGTTGTGCAGCCAGACAGAACTCTAAACAAGATGATCGGGGCCAAGAGGTCACTCGTGGAATGAGGACTACAGCGCATGTGTTCAAGACCCACCCCCCCATCTTCCCCCCAGTAGAACATACCTGAAAATGTTTCATAATATGTACAAATATTTCTGTTCTTTTAAAAACGTATGTCTGAATTAGCAGGAAGGAAAACAAAAATGACTAAAAGGCATGACTGTGGCGGCGGGGGGGGGGGGGGGGGCGCAGGGGAGGGAGGAAACCCTATAGCTGGCATTTGCTCTTAGTATTTGGCCCAGGTTCCAATGAGCCAAATGTGAGGCGCCAAAAGGCAGAAGGGAAAGCTCAGGGCCCAAGCCAGGTGGGAGTCCTGAGAGCCAGGTGTTCCTTGGGGACGGCCTTAGAGCAAAACGCTCCTGTGGGAAAGTGGGGCCCACACATGCCTCTTCCTTGTATCTGAGTGCAGTTCTTTAAAGAAAACATTCTTTGATAATTCCTAACTATGAGGTTGCTTTTATATATGTTGGAGCTGAATCCACACTAAAGTATGATTTGAAAAGCTTAATTTTAATTTAAAATAATTCCAATGTTTGTAGTCACCCCTTCTCCATGCCCACTATCACCCCATAAACCAGTAAAAAATTCTCCATGAAAGAAGACATTTTAAGCCCAAGCTAAAAATAATTTCCACAGATAATATCTCGAGGAACATGCTTTCCCAATTAAAAGTCACTTAACTCACAAGGAAACAACAGTCAGAATCAGACCAGCAAAAAGAGCAGATACTGAAATTATGAGATACAGAATGTGAACTCGTGCATTTAAACATGTTTAAATAAGAAAGGAACAAAGGAACTGCAGACTATTTTAAAAGCCAGGCAGGGCCAGGGATTTAGCTCAGTGTTTCCATTGCCTGCTTTGCAAGCGCAAGGTCCAGAGTTCGATCCCCAGTACCAAAAAATAAAAAATAAAAAAATAAAAGCCAGGCAAATTTTGAAAAGTAAAAATAGAAATAAAAATTATAATTCAAAGTATATTCAACACATGAATTGAACCAGAGCTTAGTCATAGCTAAAGAAAGAATTAGTAAATTGGGAGATTAAATCTAAAGAACATAGAATTTATCATGGAGAGAAAATACATTTTAAAATATGAAAAAAATGATTGGTACATAGAACTCAGAATGATAAACCCCAGCATATCTCCATAGTTTCAAAAGAAGATAAAACAAACAAACAAACAAACAAGATAAAACAGAAAATGAAGGAGAGGCAATATTTTAAAACAGTTGATAATTTTCAGAATAAATGTAAGATACCAAAATCTCAGAATCTGGAAGCCCAAGAAATCCCAAACAAGTAAAAAGAAATCTAAAACTAGACACACAGAATAATCTTCTTCAATCATAGTGGATTGAAACTAGAAATAACCAAATGAAAACTGAAAAACTCAAAGCATGAGGAAATTTTAAACAACTAATGGATCAAAGAGGAAATCATAATGAAAATTAAACATAAATACTATGAAATGAATGAAAATTAAATCACAACACACCAAAATCTATGGGATTCAGCAAAACCAGGGCTTTGAGAGAAAGGCATAGCTGTAAAAATCTACATTGAAAAAGAAAGATTTCATTCAGTAACCTAACTTTATGCCATAAGGAACTAGGAAAAAAGAAGTAAACTAAGCCCAAAGGTAGCTAGCAGATAGAAGGGGGGAAAAACTCAAGATTGGAGCAAAAATAAACAAACAATAGAAAACCAATAGAGAGAAGTAATGAAATCAAAAGTTGGTTCTCTGAAAATATCAACAAAATTGACAAAGCTTTAGCTAGACCAACTTAAGAGAAAAAAAAGACTCAAATTGCTGAAATCAGAAAAGAAAGCCAGGACATTGGTGCCAACCTTACAGATCTAAAAAAGAAACTAGAAGAAACTACTTGAACAATTGTATGTCAATGAATTAGATAAACTAGATTAGATGAGAAAATTACTAGAGACACACAAACCACCAATACTGATTTATGAAGGAATATAAAATCTGAACAGATCTATAAGTAAATAAATAAATAAATAAATAATAAGTAAAGAAACTAAATATAATCAAAACTTTTCCAAAAGCAAAGCCCAGGACCAGATGATTTTACTAATGAAATCTACCAAACATGGAAAAGAGGAACCACTTCCAGACTCATACTCTGGGACCATCATTACCCTGATACAAAACCAAACAAACAAACAAGTCACAAAAAAGTAAACTATACACCAACACACCTTATGAAAATAAAAGCAAAAATCCTCAACAAAATACTAGCAAACTGAATTCAGCAGCATACTGAAAAGATCAAGTGGGAATTATCTGAAGAATGTAAGGATGGTTCAACATATGACAATCAAACAACGTCTACCACATTAACAGTAAGAGAATGAAGAGGGGAAAGTATATGATGACCCCAAATGACAAAACCCCAAATCCTTTAATGATAAAAATCATCAGAAAACTAGTAACAGAAGAGAAATTCCTTAACATAATAAGGATAATCTATGAAAAACCCACAGCTAACATCATACTAATGAGAGACCCCCCATCACCACAAATCAGAAAGAAGGCAAGATTGCCACTTCTAATCAACATTAATTGGATGTTCTGGGCAGAGAAATTAGGCAAGGAAAAGGAAAAGCATTCAAATTGGAAGGGAAGAAGTAAAAGTATCTCTATTCACAGATGACTTGATCCTATATAGAGAAAACCCTAACTAAAGCGAGCATTCACACACACCCACAAACACACAAACAAGTGCAGCAAAATTATAGGATACAAAATCACACAAAAATTGTATTTCTACATACAAGGAATGAACAATTAAAATGAACATTAAGAAAACAATTCCAATTACAATGACATCAGAAAGAATAAAATAGTTATGAAAATGTAACAAAGGATCTATGACTGACATACCAAAACTGCAAAATATTGTTGAAAGAAATTAAAGAACTAGTAAGTGGAAATACATCTCATATTCACAGGTTGGAAGACAATATTGTTAAGATAATAGCACTCTCCAGAGAGATCTACAAATTCAAATTCAAAGAAATCCCCATCAAAATTCCAATGGCTTTTTGAACTTACTAGGTAGCCCAGGCTGGCTTTGAACTTGTGATCCTCCTGCCTTAGACTCCCAAGTGCCGCAATTATAGGACTGTGCCACCA
Source organism: Heterocephalus glaber (assembly GCF_000247695.1). The sequence goes on from NW_004624783.1 coordinate 7,826,132, forward strand.
CGCCCAGCCAAAGGCCTTTTATTGCAGAAATGTAAAAGTTCTTTCTAAATTGTGTCTTGAGCAAGAACAATAAAGTTGGAAAAATCAGACTTCTTTGTTTCACGACAAGGCTATAATTATCAAAACACTGTGGTGCTGGCATAATAACAGACCTATAGACCAATTGAATAGAATTGAAAGTCCAGAAATAAACCCATACATCTGTAATCAACTGATTTTTGACATCGGTGCCATGACCAGTTGATGGGGGAAAGAGTGGTCTCTTTTGACAACTGGTACTCGGAGAACTGAATGTCCACTCGCAAAAAAATGACAGTTATCCATACTTCATCATACCATACACAAATTTTAACTCAACACGTATTTCCCCACTAATATGTACAACTTAAATATTTTTAATGTATCATTTTAAAATAAATTTAAATAAAAAACAAAAGGCAATTGTAAAAAAATTTTCCCAGAAATACAATCACCCAAAAGTTAAGAGTGCCTACAGCCATATCAGCCTGAACTTGCCCCATCTGATCTTGGAAGCCAAAAGCTAAGTTTGTTCGCTATCCAGATTGCTTTAAATTGCATTTTTTTTTTTTTTGCTGAATAAATTTGGGGAAAAGTGGCTTAAATAACCTTTAAAGGCATAATGGAAGTAAAAATTAGATTCACGTTATTCACAATACAATGAAATGCTTCTTTCCCGGTACCCAAGATAAATTTAGCATCAGATACACATTTCCAAAGAAATACAATGATAAACTTGGTAGTTAATCATGAAGGAAATAAAATACAGTGACAGTTGGAATGTAGCAGGAAAAAGTAACTCAAAATGGATCAAAGAGGGTTGGGAATTTAACTCAGTGGCACTGTGCCTGCCTTGCAAGTGCAAGGTCCTAAGTTAAATCTCCAGTACAAAAAAAAATCAAAGACCTAAATTTAAGAGCTAAAACTATAAAACTCCAGAAGAAAACATAAGAGATAATCTTTATGACCTTAGATTTGACAGTGGTTCTTAGATATGGCAACAAAGGTATAAGCAGCATCAACAACAAAAATAGATAAATTGGACTACACTGGAATTAAAAACCTTTGTGCAGTGAAGGACACTATCAAGAAAGTGAAAAGAACTCACAGAACAGGAGAAAATGTTTGCAAATCATACATACAGGATATATAAAGAACACATACAACTCAACAACCAAAAGAGAAATAATCCAATTAAAAATGACCAGAGGGCCTTCTTGTACACAAATAACAGACTCACTGAGAGAGAAATTAGGGAAACGATTCTTTTACAATAGCATCTAAAAAAAGTGAAATATCTGGAAATCAATCTAACAAAGGAAGCAAAAGACCTCTACAATGAAAACTACAGCACCCTGAAAAAAGAGATTGAAGAGGATATAGAAAATGGAAAGACATCCCTTGTTCCTGGGTAGGAAGAACCAATATAGTGAAAATGGCCATACTCCCAAAACTGCTATATAGATTTAATGCAATGCCAATTGAAATTCCAACAATATATTTCACAGAACTAGAGAAAACAATCCAAAAATTCATTTGGAACCAGAAGAGACCTAGAATAGCAAAACCAATTCTAGGCAACAGAGACATGGCTGGGGGTATCACAATCCCCAACTTGAAACTACACTATAAAGCTACTGTGATAAAAATAGCATGGTACTGGCAAAGAAACAGACCAGAGGATCAGTGGAATAGATTAGAAGATGCAGAAACAACTCCAGACATACTCACCCACCTCATCTTTGACAAAGGAGCCAACCACCCTCATTGGAGGAAAGATAGCCTATTTAATAAATGGTGTTGGAGAAACTGGATTTCAACCTGCCAAAGATTAAAACTAGACCCATATCTATCACCATGCACTAAACTAAGGTCAAAGTGGATTAAAGATCTAAATATTCAGCCAGAAACACTAAACTTGGTGAAAGATAAGTTAAGTAGAACTCTTGAAGACATTGGCCTAGGAAAAGACTTTATGAACAAAACCTCAGTAGCACAGGTACTAGCACAACTGGGATCTCATCTTACTAAAAAGCTTCTGCACTGCAAGAGAAACCACCAACAGAGCCAAGAGACAACCTACAATGTGGGAAAAAATTTTTAACAGCTGTACCTCAGACAAAGGACTACTTTCTGGAATATATAAAGAACTGAAAAAAATCAGACCCCCCAAATTTAAAGATCCAATTCAAAAATGGGCATCTGAGATTAGCAGACATTTCTCAAAGAAGTAAAAGCATCAAATAAACATATGAAAAAATGTTCAACATCATTGGTCATTGGAGGGATGCAGATGAAATCAACACTGAGATTCCACCTCACTCCAGAAAGAATGGCTGCTATCAAGAAATCAACCAATAACAAATGCTGGTGGGGGTGTGGGGAGAAAGGAACCCTTCTCCATTGCTGGTGGGAGTGCAGACTGGTGCAACCACTGTGGAAATCAGTATGGAGACACCTCAAAGAACTAGGACTAGAGGTCCCATTTGACCCAGCCATTCCCCTGCTGGGTATCTTCCCAAAAGAATTAAAAGAATCATACCACAGCGATATATGTGCACCCATGTTTATAGCGGCACAGTTTGTAATAGCTAAAGCTTGGAAACAGCCCAAGTACCTATCAACTGGAAACTGGATAAAGAAGATGTGGGTTTTTAAAAATAAAATATAGTACTAATCAGCCATAAAGAATGAGAAACTAGAGACATTTATAGCTCAATGGATGCACATTGAGGCCATACTCTTAAGTGAAATAAATAGGACACACATGTGTAAATACCTCGCATGGTTTCTTTTTGTTGTTTTATTTTGTTTTTTGGTACCGGGGATTGAACTCAGGACCTTGCACTTGCAAGGCAGGCAGCAGAACCACTGAGCTAAATCCCCGGCCCTGTGTAAATACCGAATAGTTTCTCTAGTGTGAGAAACTGAAAGCATAAATAAGAATTAAAATGATTAAAATGAATAATTAATAATTTGAAATAGGAAGAAAAGGTCCAAAGGGGTAGGGGAAATGGGAGGGGTAGGGGAAAGGAAAGAAGGGAAAGGAAAAATTATGAGAAAAGGAAAAAATGGAAATAAAGTGTTTGTAAATAGGGAATGGTGGAGGGGGTGAAGGGAGGACAGGGAATGGGAAAAAAAATAAGAACCAAGATACATCATGTACAGGCACAAGTATCCAATGATAAATGTAAATGTATTAAATACCTAATGTACTGATAAAAGAATTTAAGCCAAAAAAAAATGACCAGAGGATTTAAAATGTCATTTCTATAAGGAGAGGTACAAATGTCCAAAAGCACATGAAAATGTTCAAAATCAGGAGTTATTAGACAAATATAAATCACACAATGAAAAGTCCACTTCATACCCACCAGAGTGGTTATAATAATAATTTTTAAAAAGGAAAATAACAAGTGTTGGTGAGGATGTGGAAAAATTAGAATCTTTACACATTGCTAGTGGAAATGTAAAATGGTGAAGCTGCTATGGAAAATAATATGGCAGTTCCTCAATAAATGAAATAGAATTGCCATATGACCTAGTAATTCAACTCCTAGATAGAACTGAGAACATATGTCTGTATAAAAGCTGGTACATGAATGTTTATGTCAGTATTATTCAAAATAGCTACTAAATGGAAAGAATCCAAAGGTCCATCAACTAATGAGTGCATAAAAAAAATGTGGTATATGCACACAATACAATATTGTCTAGCCATTAGAAGGAATGAAGTAGGGATAGATGCTACAACACAGATGAGCCTTGAAAATATACTAAGTGAAAGAAGTCAGACACAAAATTGTATAATTTTATTTATATGAAATGCTCAGAAAATTCAGAGAAGCAGAAAGCATATCTATGCCCGTAGGGCCTACAATAAAGGGGAAATGGAAGTGAGTGATTAATGGGTTTGAGGTTTGCTTTTATGATAATAAAATATTCAGAATTAGATAGAGGTGACGGCTGCACAACATTGTTAATATGCTAATCGCCACTGAAATGTACACTCCTGTTAGAGGATGTTAGTAGGACCACAAAATACAAAGTAGCCATCCCCCTAAGAATTATTAAGCAGCAGCAGAGGCAGCAGAAGTCACTGGAAGGGAGGAAGTCTTCATAACAATCCCATAGCAAAGACTCTGTAGCAAACCTTAAGAAATTCATAATCCAAGGACACAGATACAAGGAAAGACCATTTTAGAATAGAATGGAAGAGCATACAGAAAAGTGTCAATAGAAAAATGAATGGTTTAAGAATAATCTACTCTGAGGGGCTGGGGATTTAGCTCAGTGGTTCCAGCGCCTGTCTCACAAGTGCAAGGACCCGAGTTCAATCCCTGGTACCAAAAGAAAAAAACAAACAAAGAATAATCTACTCTGAACCAAACCAAGATAATTTTGTTAGTCTAACTTGTTCAAGGTCTTGACCAATTTTCAGCAAGGCAGGCTTAAAAATTGACACAACATTTCCACTTCAATATTTCAGAGACACACTTACTTTTGCTCCATGCAGGTTCCATTAATATGAGAAAATGCTGAGGAAATAAATCAAAGAAGACCTAAGTACTTGGTTACATGTATTGTGTTCATAGATTGGGAGACTCAATATAGCGAGAACATATGTCACCTCAAGTTAATCTATAGGTTTAATTCAATTCCTATCAAAATCCCAGCAAGATTGTTTTGCAGACATAGACACACTTATTCTAAAGTTTAGAAAGGCATAAGCCCTGGAACAGTTTTTAAAAATCTTGACAAATAATAGATTGGGAGGAATCACCCTACCTGATTAAGACCTAGTATATAGCTAAAGTAACCGAGGCTGAGTAGTGGTATTGCCAAAGGGATAGACTTATAGATCAATGAGACAGAAGAGAAAACTCAAAATGAGACCCAACCTGGAGACATTGGACTGATTTTTGGCAAAAGAAAAAGAAAAGAAAGAAAAAGAAAATGCAACAAGAAATAGTCTTTTCAACAACCTGTGCTGAAGCAGCTAGACATCCATCAAGTGGGGACTCACTAGTTCTTGGTATTGTGTTTACATTTTCCTGTTCAATTCACTTTGTGCTCTCTTAATGGAACGTTTCACACCTTCTTGCTTCTCCTGAAATCTCCAACACTTTTTCACTCTAACTTGGTGGATGCCCTTGCTTTTTATCTCCCTGGAATATAATCAGTTGGAAGAGGATTTCTACACTCCCACAGCCACATCCACTGAGCCCCTGGCAGCAGCTGCCCCCTGCCATCTGCCTTTCTTCCTCTTAAGTTCCAAGAGCAAGGGCAGCATCTTCTTTTGTATCTAAATTCCATTCTTTCTTGCCAACTCAAAGTTTTTTGTTGAAATTATCCCCTCTCTCTTCTTTATTGTACATACACTTTTTACTCTGTACTGGGTCCTTCCTATTAGCATACAAATGTACTATAATAACAGTCATTTTAAAAGAAAAAAGAAAACTTCCTTAACTCCATATTCCATCTCCAGGCATGAGCTCATTTTTTAATGTTTTCAGCAGTGAAACTCAAAAAATCCATGTATAGTGGCCAGCTGTACTTATTCTCTCTGCATTTATATTTTATTATGAAAGCTTAAAACATTTAGCAAAGTAAGAGCATGGTATAATAACCCCCAATATACCTGTAACAGGTTAAATTGTGTCACTTCCAAATTCGTATGTTGAAGTCCTAACCCTCAGAAAACAGAATGTGCCTGTATTAGTCAGCTTTTCAATATTGTGACTGAGAAAAATCAGCTTAAAGGAGGAAAGGGTTATTGTTTCAGAGGTTTCAGTCCATGGTTGGCTGGCTCCAAAGTAAAAACATCATTGCAGAAGGGTGTAGCAGAGTTAAATTGCTTACTTCATGGAAGCCAGGAAGCCGAATGGGTTGGAAAGAGCCAGAGCGAGTGAGGAATGGATTGGGAATAAGAATGTGCTCTTCCAGGTTACACCCTATTCACTTACTTCCTCCAACCCAACTCTGTATCCTAACAGTGCATTTCACTCCCATACACTTCAATGTGCATATGAAAAATACATTTTGATATAGAATCACAATAACTTTTTCACGCTTAGAATACTAGAAAAAATTCCTTGTTAACATCTAATCCTCTGTCTTCAGATTTCTCTGATTGTCTTTTAAATGTCTGCATCACACAGCTCATGTTACTGTAATTAAATACCTGATGCAATGAATTACTAACTATAAGTGGAAAAAGATTTTTTTAGCTCGAGTTTCTGGAGGGATTCTAGTCTAAGATCAGTGGACTTCTTGCTTTGGGCCTCTGATAAGTGCGCCAGACTGCAATTATGGAGAGCGTACATTGCAGCAAATGGCTTACACCATGAGCCAGGAAGTGAGAAGCACGGAGACTGGGATCCCACAGTCCTTTCTGTACTCATGTACCCAGTGACCTCATCTCCTAAAAGTTCTATGGCATCTTCCAACAGTTTCACCCTGGGAGCCAGGCCTTTAATATGTGGACTTTTTCTTTAAAACATTTCAAATTTAAAGAAAAGTTGCAAGTAGTATAAAAACTTTCCTTAAGCTAATTCAATGTCCTATCTCCCCAAAAATACATTAGAATGCGTTTTCTACAAATAAGGTCATTCGCCTATAATACACATCATTGATACAACATTACCCCCCAATTTTCACACTCTTTTCAAATTTCACCAATTATCTGTTATGTCTTTTCTTCTAAAAGGATCCAATCTGAGATCACAATATTCCACTTAGTTTTCATGTCTGGTATCTTTCTGTCTGGAATGATTCGCCAGTCTTTCCTTGACCATTTGGAGATTTCAGCCCAGTTATCTCGTAAGTGTAATTCAATTCAGGTTTGACGCTTTTTCATGACTAGATTCAGGTCGTGCATCTTTAGCAAGAATATCATAGAAGTGAGGTTGTGCTCCTCTCACTGAATCCTGGCAGGTGGTGCGTGCTTTCAGTTTGTCCCATACTGATGATGTTACCTTGATTAGTTGACTGAGGTAGCAACTGTCAGGTTTCTCCACAGAAAGCCTCTCTTTTCCCCTTGGTAATCAATAAGTATTTTGAACCTCAGTTTCTACTTTTCATCTTCCACTTGCTAGTTTAGTGTGTATTGATGTTTCTTTGCTGATTTAATTATTACTATGAGGGGTGCCAAATTTTCTGATTTCATCATTTTTTCTGTATTTATTCATTGGTAGTCTATTATAAGAAAAAACTTTGTCATTTTCTTTCTCTGTATAGGCTTATAGATTCTGACTTTAGGAGTAATAAACTGTTATTGATATTTAATTTTGATGCTCAAGTATTCCCTGATTTGACCAGTGAGAGCCCATTCATGCTGGTTTTCTCTACCCCTGAGTACTTCCTTATTTTCTTCCTTATTTACCTGCCACAACCTTGGAATCAATCAGCCATTTCTCATTCATTTTAGGGGACAATGATTTCAGAAACAGAATCTAAGTCACCGGTGTGTTTTTTGCTATTGGATGGTGATGGTCCCAGACCCTCTCAGTAGACATAATTAGAAAATTTCTTTTTCTTCACAAATGTTCATCTGTCATCTATCTATCTAACCTGTGTATGTATAGTTGTTAGTTTATTGTTATGTGCCCAGTTCCAGTCCAACATCTTGGGATTCCTTCTATTTTTCTCCTTTTCATATCTATAACTGCTTTTTCTACCAGTGAGAACCCTGAACCTCACAATTCTCACTATAGTTATTTATGTGTTCAATCTCCATGTGTCACCAGCCTCTCATTAATGCCACCATCACACTCACGTGCTACACCCTGTACCCAGCTGCCTCCTCTTCCCCGCTGACTTCAGTCTTTGACACTTAACTGGCCCAGCCCCACCCAAGGGCTTTGGGCAGTATAATTCAAGAAAGCGGGGAAGAAGGAAAAGAAGGTCCATTTTTTCTGGAACCTCCTTTACTCAGGAAAAAATACAAAGTCATCAACTACTTTCTTATAGCCTAGTCCCTCAGTTCTTGTCTTAACTTTCTCAGCAGCATTTGTTGCAGCTGTTTTCACCTCCTGCTTCTACTTGTCTGGCTGCTCTGTCTCCACCTTTTGTGGTGGGTTCTCCTTATCTTCATGACTTCAGATGCTGCGGGGCTCTAGCCTCATGCTCAGCCTGTCCCTTCCTCCTTCACTTTTCTTCTTGTCCCGCTAAAGACTTAAATACCACACACTGAATACTCCCCAATTTATATCTCCAGCCCAATCTTGCCTCAAATTCCAGACTCGGTTATCTAGTTGCCTTCTCTAATTGCTTGTCTATAGGAATCCCAAAGTTAACATATCGGAAACTCTTCACTTTTCCTGTCAAAGCTTCTCCTTTATTGGTATTTACCATGTAAGTAAATAAAATTTCTTCCACCTTGTGTCTCAACTACTAGATTTCTCTGTTCTTCTAAATGTATATCTAATTCAACCACATATTATGTCAGTCATACCTTCAAAATACATCCCCAAACCACCAGTTTTCAAAATATTCATTGCTACCCTCTAATCCAAGCCACCACATTTTCCTGTGACCTCTGAAAGAGTCTTCTAACTGGCCACCCTGCTTCTTTTCTTGCTCCCAAATTCTCCACACAGTAGTCAGAATGATCTGTTAATCTGTAAGGCCCACTTCCAGTCCCCTTAATAAAAAAGACAAAAACCACTTCAGAATTTAAAACAAATGGACAACTAGCACAAAGGAGAACAGGTACCATAAATGTGAGAACAGAAATACTGATTTTAAAAATTAGAGAGAAAATGTACAAGATATATAAGATAAGCAAAATGGTCATAATTGTCATCTCCAAAAAAAAGAAACAAAATATTTTAAAATATAATTTAAAAACATTCCTAAAATAAGAAAAAATTTGAATACATACATGGAAAGGACAAACTGACTCAAAACAATTAACTTGGAGAAATGTCTTAGTATGTTCAATGACTAGAAGGAGCTTCTTGAGTAAAGGAGGTGAATTCTTAGAAGAAAAGACCCAAGAACAACTGTCTGGGACTGAATGAAGTTTCCAAACTATGAGCATGTAGACAGACAGGTAGACAGACAGACACACACACACGTACACACATGCTACACTTTGGTTCAGGCAGCAATAACTTGAGTGTCTCAGGTGAATCAAGTAAGTGTGAGAGATTAGATTGTAAAAATAGGGCCAAATGGTTGAGAGGAATGGAAACAATCACATACGGGAAACGTAGGAAGCCCATCTGACTGTTTATGATGCTCCACACAGTTCACTGAAAACAATTGAATCCTGCCCCTTCCTCAGAGGAAGTTCACACAGATACAGAAGGCTCTCCCCACACACATTTGTGGAAAGTCGTGCTTATTGTTTAAAACTGCAAATCAAAGAATTATTCTAGATGCAGTGGTTAGCAGAGTGAGCAGGAGAGAATTTTAAAATAAATATTAAAAATATTTCCAGAGGCATGAAAGTTCATGGCATCCATGAAACAAGAACAATTTATTTTGAAAAAATTCAGTAAAAGATCATAGAAATTTAAAATATACTTCTTGAGGGCCAGGGATTTAGCTCCATGGTTCCATCACCTGCCTTGCAGGTGCAAGGTCCCGAGTTCGATCTCTGGTACAAAAAAAAAGAAAGAAAGAAAGAAAGAAAGATACACTTCTTGAGAAATACTCTTTAGTGAGAGTAACATTAGACTCAGGTAAGCAGAAAATTAGTGAGCTGGAAGATGGAGGTGAGAAATTCTTCTAGACTATCACAAAAAGATATAAAGCTACATAAATCACAAAAGAAAAGAGTCATAAGATAGCTCTATCTATGAGGAACCATACTCTCACCAGACTGTTTATACCTTGAGCTTGAACTTACCAGCTTCCTGAACTATGAGAAAGAAATTTCTCTTGTTTGTAAATGATGTAGTTTACAATATTTGTTATGGCAGGCCAACTAAGACAATACTAGACCCAGACAGTATTTTGAGATAATGTTATGGTTTAGATCTAAAATGTCCACTAAAGACTCATGTTCGGAGTGAGGGCTTTGTTGGAGGGTGTGGGTCACTTGGTGCATGACCTGGAAGGGTGTATTCTTTTTTTAAAAATTACTTAAATTCTTTTATTGGTACATTTTAGGTATACAACACATTTACATTTCTCATTGGGAACTTGTACCTTTACATGATGCATCTTGGTTCTTTCTTTTTCCCCGTTCCTAGCCCTCCCTTCACCCCCTCCACCCTTCCCTATTTACAAAGACTTTATTTCCATTTTTTCCATTTCTCAGCATTTTTTTTTCCCTTCTTTCCTTTCCTCTGCCCCTCCCACTACCCCTACCCCTTTGGACCTTTTCTTCCTATTTTGCATTATTGATTATTCATTCTAATCATTGGTACATTTTAGGTATACACTATAATGACATTCATCATTGGAAATTTGCAGCTTTACATAGTCTCTCTCGGTTCTTATTTTTCACCCTTGCCCAGCCCTCCCTTCAACCCCTCCATCCCTCCCTATTTACAAAGATTTTTGTTTCCATTTTTCCATTTTATCATATTAATTCCATTCCCTTCTTTCCTTTCCCCTATCCCTCCCTCTTCCCCTTCCTCTTTGCCCCTTTTCTTCCTATTTCACATATCTATTATACGTTTTAGTCCTTATTTACACTTTCAGTTTCTCACACCAGAGAAACTATTCTGTATTTATTCATGTGTGTCCTATTTATTTCACTTAAAAGTATCACCTCAATGTGCATCCATTTAGCTATAAATGGCTCTAATTTCTCATTTTTTACGGCTGAGTAGTACTCCATTTTATTAAAAACCCCCACATTTTCTTTATCCAATCTCCAGTTGATGGGCATTTGGGCTGTTTCCAAGTTTTAGCTATTACAAATTGTGCTGCTATGAACATGGGCACACATATATCACTGTGGTATGATTCTTTTAATTCTTTGGGGAAGATACCCAGCAGGGGAATAGTGGGGCCAAATGGGATAAGGTAGGGTGTATTCTTGACCCCAGCTCCTCCTTTCTCTCTGCTTCCTGGCTACCATAGAGTTAGAAGTGTTCCTCTTCTAGGCCCTTGCACCATGATGTCTTTGCCTTGAGCCACTCTACTTTGGACTGAACCCACTGGAAACTATGAGCCAAATGAACCTCCCCTCCTTTAAGTTGTGGGTGTCGAGTATTTTGCCCCAGCAATGGGAAAGCTGACTAACACAGGTGAGTTCCACTATACTTTTAAATTATGAAGAATATCCTCTTGTTGCTGTTGCTGCCTTGTGAGTACCATGTTGTTTCTCCTCTGCAATGCCTGTTTGCAATCCCTGCCTTGGAGCCAGCTGGTTATGGACTGAAACCTCTACAAACTGTCGCTTGGCAGAGCTAAAGTCTGAGGAGAAATTGAAATGTTTCTGGTACGGGAGCGGATGAGTCACCCCTGTTGGGAAGCCGGAGCGCGGCTGGGCCGAGGACCTGCGCTCTGCTGACCAGCCTTCCCCTTCCGGGGCCCCTTCTGCCTGCGTGATGCCTCCCTCCTAGGTCTGAGAGTCCCTGGAGCTGCCACGGCCACCATGGGGGCCTGGGGGGATCCCGAGCTCCTGGTGTGGCGCCTAGAAGCGGTGGCTTCGGAGCCTCCAGTAGCCGTGGGGCTGGAGGTGAAGCTGGGGGCCCTGGCACTGCCGCTGGCCCTCACCCTGCTTTGCAGCCTGGTGCCCATCTGTGCGCTGCGGCGGCCTGGAGCTGGCCAGGAAGGCTCCGCTTTGCGTCGGAAAGCCCTGAGCCTCGTGAGCTGCTTTGCCAGAGGGGTCTTCTTGGCCACCCGTCTCCTGGACCTGTTGCCCGACTACCTTTCTGCCATAGATGAAGCCCTGGAGGCCCTGCACGTGACGCTCCAGTTCCCCTTGCAAGAGTTCATCCTGGCCATGGGCTTCTTCCTGGTCCTGGTGATGGAGCAGATCACATTGGCTTACAAGGAGCAGTCGGGGCCGCCACATCAAGAGGAGTCAAGGGCCCTGCTGGGAACACTGAACGGTGGGCCGCAGCGTTGGCATAACGGCCTGGGGGTCCCCCCTGCAAGAGGAGCTCCGGCAGCCCCTTCGGCCCTGCGTGCCTGTGTACTAGTCTTCTCCCTAGCCATGCACTCGGTGTTTGAGGGGCTGGCAGTGGGCCTGCAGTGAGACTGGGCTTGGGCCATGGAGTTGTGCCTGACTTTGCTGCTCCACAAGAGTATCCTTGCTGTCAGCCTGTCCCTGGGGCTGCTGCAGAGCCACCTGCGGGTGCAGGTGGTGGCTAGCTGTGGAATCCTCTTCTCATGCAGGACACCCCTGGGCATTGGGCTGGGTGCTGCTCTGGCAGAGTCAGCTGGGCCTCTGCACCAGTTGGCCCAGTCTGTACTGGAGGGCATGGCAGCGGGCACATTTCTTTACATCAATTTCCTGGAAAGCCTGCCTCAGGAGCTGGCTTCTTCTGAGCAGAGGATCCTCAAGGTCGTTCTGCTCCTAGCAGGTTTTGCCCTGTTCACTGGCCAGCTCTTTGTCCAAATTTAGGAGGCTTCAATCTAGGGGTAGGGGAGGTTGCCTACCAGGTGCTTCTGGTCTTCTGGTCTTCCTTCCCCAGTGTGTGGAGAACAGAAAGGAATGGGGAAGGGAGGTACGAGCTAAGAGTTCTCTGGGAAGTAGGAATGGAGCCTTTGGGATTATATCTAATGAGGGAAGTGAGCAGAGAAGAGGTTGAGTCCCTGAAGACTTGATCGGACATTAGCAGTGAAGCAGACCCTGACTGCTGGGCTCAGAGGTCACACACTACTCATGGACAAGCTGACACTGGGGAGGCCGGAGGTGGGTGGGCACCCAGCCACTGTGGGATAAAAACGTGGAGAGGCCAGGGTCCAGAGTCAACTTCCTATTGGTTCTAGCCCATTTTGGCACCCTGTGACTTGCAGTGGACCCTTCCTACTTTTCTAAGAATTGATTTTTTTTTTTTGGTACCGGGGATCGAACTCAGGACCTTGTGCTTGCTAGGCAGGCACCAGAACCACTGAGCTACATCCCCGGCCCCTTCCTACTTTTCTTACCTCCTGCGCATCTCCCTTCTCTTCTCCCAGGGGCACTAATGACAAGTGGTCTCTCCCTGCCAATTATGATACCTTTTCTGGCCTCTAGTCCTGGTCACTCCTCTATTTTTAAAGTGCCAAACAAATCTTTTTCTCAAAGCACAGAGATGTGGCAGTGGGCCCTGCCCAGCACCTCAGTGCAGGGGACCTACTTGCTCTTTGTTTTGGTTCCATATTTGGGGTGGGGCAAAAATTCTGACTAGGCTGGTTTGAGGGGAGACCTGTGACCACCTACTGCTGCTGCACCCTAGGAATAGGGGAGGGACATGGACATGGTGTCCCATGCCTAGATAATAAATAGAGCTGCCAAACATTTTTATGCCCACTGAGCCCAGGGGGAGGGAAATGTTCGCCCCCAGGGTTATTTTTGGGGAGGAAGGGCTGTGTATAGGCCATATTCTCTAGAATCTATTTTACTAACTGACCTGTTCTGGGACATATTAGCCAAATAAAAGATGTTTCTATACAAAAAAAAAATATGGAGAATAACTGTCTTTTATACTTTATAGTTTATTTAGAAAAAGATGGAAAGTCTCAATATCATTTTCTGAGCATAGATCACCCTGGTCCTAAGATTAGACATGGACAGCACAAGAGGGAAAATTACAGGCTCTCTCATTTATATACATAAGTACAAAAATTCTAATCAATCAGTGACCAAGTAGACTTATTCTAGAATAATATGCAAGAGAACAATAGAATACATACCATGTTCACAGATGAGAGGACTCCTTTATAGGCCTTAGAGATTTTTGTTGGGTTTACTTTAGAGTTTACATTGTTATTAAGATGCAGAGCCCAGCATATCCTGGAACCAAGAGAATAAGAGCCACATGATACCAAAAGTAGAGAAAAAAGAAAGAAACTGAATTGAGCTTTGTTTTGTTTGGTTTGGTGTGGCTTGGTTTGGTCTACAACTCAGGATCTCCCCAACAGTTTTTATCTGCCTTCCTTTGGAATCACTTATTATACAAAACTAAAATCCTGATAGTTTTAAATGCCTGTTTGCCTCAATTGTTCAATGTGTATACAAATCCCTGTTAAATTTCCAACAAGATTTTTTGTGCAACTTGACAAACTAATTCTGAAATTCTTATGAAAGAATAACATGCCTACATTCCAGGCAGTGAGAAAGAGGGAGAAGAAAGGAAGAAGAAGGGGTGGTGCCCATAGCAGAAAAGTAAAGCTCTTCCCAAAAGTCACCCCTAGCCTTCTACTTGCTTCTCCTGACTGAGCTGGGTCATGTGGGAATCCTTCCTCAAAGAAGATGGGGAAATATAATTTTGGGGGGAAGTTGTACATTATTGCTGCAACAGTATACACCTAAGGAATTAAAGACTTAAATGTAAAAAAGGAAACACTTTCATATTAGAATAAATCACAGAAGACCATCTTTTTCACATGGGGGCAGGGAAGCCTTATTTAAATAAAACATAAAGTCTACAAAACAAATCATGGAGATTTTTACATACAGAAAATGCTACAAACCAAAATGTAAATTTGTATAGGGTATAAGTTACCATAAGCATAAAAGGCAATCAGCAGACTGATGACAAACGTTTTTAATACATACAAAAGGAATTAAAATCTACCACTTCTCTGCCTTTTGGCTAAGATCAAGTGGAATTAAAATCCAGCATTTATAGGCCATCTACAAATCTACAGTAAAAAAAGAAAAATGACCCAACAGAAAAAAATGAACAGTGAATATAAATGCATAATTTACAAAGTAGAAAAAAATGATGAATAAACCTGTGAAAAGATGCTCAATCCCAGGAGTAATCAAGGAAATGCAAATTGAAATACCAAGGAGATAATATTTTTAATCATCAGCTTAGCAAAAAAAAAAAATTATAATCCCAGGTGCTAGTGAGGGGTGTGGGAATGGACATGCTCATATAACTGCTGGAGGAGGATGTTCATCTCGAGCACCTTGGAGAGTGAGTTCATGGCATTCATTCAAAATGGAAAATGTCCGTATCTTATATCCTAGTGATTATGCTTCTGTGTCAGTGCTCAACAAATGTATGTAGTATGTATGCAAGCAAGAATGATTATGTTTTGAAGTAACAAAATAGTGATATGGTTAAGCAAAATGTGGTATATTATAAGGAAAGAAGACTGCTGCAGCTAAAAGTTGTGAACCAGGTTTAAATCTATCAATGTATATACATGAAAAAATATATCATTGAGTGAAGAAAATAGTCGCAAAAGGGCCAGGGATCTAGCTCAGTGGTTCCACCGCCTGCCTCACAAGCACAAAGACCTAAGTTCAATCCCTGGTACCAAAAAAAAAAGAAAAGAAAATACTTGCAAAATATAAAATACCTCTTTTACTAAAAGTGTGCACCCCAAACAATACTATCTATTTTCTATGGATATATCTATTATAATAGACTTTAAAATATTTCTTAATCTGCAATTTCTACACAAAAATCATAATAATTACTTCTGAAAATAGAAGGGCAAAATTATTGAGTCAATGAAGAGTTTAGATTATTTTTTATAATTTGTGAGGTGAATACATTTATGTATTAATAGTCCTCCCTTCTCCACAAAGCACACATCTGAAACTATGCAGAGTACCTAACCCTATATATGTTGCACTATGTTTTCACATATGCATACATACCTACGATAAATTTTATTTAAAAAATCAGTAATACAAGTATCGTGGATATTGTATTTCTCTCCCACTCAACCTCTTTTTCTCAATAGTCTTTTAGACTTTCATCCTTTCACTTTCAAAAAGCATTTACAAGCCACCATAGCACCGCTCCCAGTGCAGAGGAGGTGAGCTGAGTGGGCGCCAGCAGCACCCCTTCACACCCCCCACCCCCATCTAAATGAGAAGACAGATAAACAAGCCTCAAAACCAGACTTCCAGATCACCTACAGCAACCCCAAAGGGAAAGGAAATGGAACACTCTGATGCTCAACCACCTGGACTCCCTGAACTGGCAACAAAAGAAGATCTGAAAAAATTGAAATCAGAAATAATTTCTCAGATAACAGCAGAGATTGTGCCCATAGTGCAAGACATGATGAATAAATCTAGAGAGGACACAGATTTAAAAAATAGAGGAGCTGAGGAACATGATGGAATCCCAACATAGGAAACAAATGAAATCCATAAAACAGATGCAAACAGATTTCTAGGAGATTAAAAACTCCATTGGAAGCGTACACAGTAGAATGAGCCAATGTGAGGACAGAATTTCAGATACAGAAGATAAGATTGTAATTAGCGACCAAGAAAAGAAAAATTGCTTTAAAATTGTAAGGAACCACATGAAATCAATCCAGCAGCTGCTAGACGATGCAAAGAAGAATAATATAAGACTGATCGGAGTCAATTAAGGAACAGGAGAGATTTCAAAGCAGAGTAAAAAAACTTTTCACAGAAGTGATGGCAGAAAACTTCCCAAGCAGGGAGAAAGAACTTGACATACAGATAAGTGAGGCATATAGGACACCAACTAGCCTTGATAAAAAAAAAAATCTACACATAGACATATAATTGTTAAGATTCCAGAAATCCAACAGAAGAACAAAATTCTACAAGCAGAGAAAAAAAACCAAATCACATACAAAGGAAAGCCCATCAGAATGACAGCAGACTTCTCAATGCAAACCCTCAAGGCAAGAAGAGCTTGGAGTGACTTTCAATCCCTAAAGGGAAACAACCTCCAACCCAGATTGATGTACCCTGCAAAACTATCTTTCAAAATGAATGGAGAAATAAGATACTTTCATGACAAAGAGCACCTCAGGAACTTCATGAATACCAAACCAGCACTCCAAAACATCTTGGACAATATTCTAGGAAAAGACAATGAGAATCACAACCCCAGGAAGCCCAGAAGAATAAATCCGTTGGGCACAACAAGAAATTAAATGCAGCCGGGGATTTAGCTCAGCGGTTTCGACGCTTGCTGCGCAAGTGCAAGGACCCGAGTTCAATCCCCGGTATAAAAAAAAAAAAAAAGAAATCAAATGCAAAGGGGGAAAATCCAACAAAAAGAAAAAGTCATGACAATGATAGGTCAATACTTATCAGTTATAACCATCAATGTTAATGGTCTCAATTCACCATTCAAAAGAAAAAGACAGACAGAATGGGTCAAGAAGCAAGATCAGTATTTGAAAGTTCTAACTGGTTCACACCTAAGCTGACATCTGTTCTTTTAAAACTTTTGACTTCATCTCCCTAATGAGTGCATAACACGATCTTGTTATTGTACTGATTAGTATTTTTCTGATTCTAGTTTTGCACACCTTTCCTTGTGCTGTACTGGCTATTTATCATCTTGTTGTGTCTATTTTTAATTGGGTTGACTGTTAATGAGCTGTAAGAGTTCTTTATATATTCTGGTCATAGGTTATATGTATTATAAATATGGTCTGCTTAAGGGCTACTTTTCATTTTCTTAACGATGTCATTTAAAGTTCTAAATTTTGATGGAATCTCATTTATCAATTTTTTTTTATACATCATGGCTTTTGTATCCTAGGAAATTCTTGCCTACACTAAACTCATGAACATTTTCCCTTATAATTTCTTCTTAAAGTTTTATAGTTTTATTCTTTCATATTTAGGTTCATAGATCCTTTCAGGTTCATAGATCCTATCTTTATGTATTGAAATAAAAGGTTAAGGTTAATTTTTTTTTTTTTTTGGTACCGGGGATCAAACTTGGGTCCTTGTGCTTGCGCAGCAGG